>BMAO01020808.1:0-60478 GCA_019973975.1 Trichonephila clavata | reverse complement strand
GCTCAGTTAGGTATTAATTTTTTTTATCAAAAGCGTTGTAAAAGCATAAATGAAGAGAGTAAAGTACAAGTCATTTGTTCAGATCAGAACAACTTCTGAGGTAAGTTATAAATTATTTTGTGTTCTAATTTAGATACTTTCTGAAAACTATTATGAATGCATTGCTATTTACTCATTTATGCTTTAGTTTAACTCATTGTTATAAAAAAACAAAATAGGTTTTAATAACATTAATATTGTTATTTATCATTGAATTATAAGTTGATTCTAAAAGATTAAAAGTAATGGCAACTATTCAAATTTAGCAGCTTTTTAAACATCTGTAAAAGAAATGTGAATGGACAAATTTAAATTTTTTGAATAGCTATATTATCAATGATAAGTTTATAATTTGATTCTTATATTTTAGAGTAGCATTGAATATCAATTGCATTGTTTTCTATTTAATGAATATTCATTATTATGCTTTAGTCATTACATAGTTATTGCTATTTATGAGTAAATCCTAATTTGATTCCAACACAAAAGTAAAGACAAGAAATGCCAAACCATTTTGATAAAGAAATGTAAATTTTTTCATTTAAAACTTAAATTCAATATGGAGAAATGTTGTGTTTACATTTAAGATTCTCCCAAATTGTTACTAATTTTTCTTATAAGGCATAGTATTTTTAAATCAAGCACTTTATGATGTGTTTTTATATAAAAAAAACTGTTAATTTTCACTTATTTAAAATTTTTATTCATATAATTTATTTATTTAAATTATGGTCTTTAGATAAAATAATTGAACATAAATGAAGCTGAAAATTAACTTTGGCACAAATCTTTCAACATTTATTAACCAGTAGACTAATATGTAAATACCGAAAACTCATAGAAATTTACAATCTTATTTTAGAATTTATTTCTTTTTAATATTTAATACTTTTTTTTAAAACTTAAGGTTATAAATGCAACATACACTTGTCCTGCTGGAGGCACTCCAACATTTTGTAAGCAGGTATTTGCAACGGTTTATGTTCCAACAGAAAACAAAGATGGTTTCTGCAAAAGTGGAGACAGATCGTGCTACTTGGTATATTGCATTGTTTACCTGGTTTGCGGGTAGATAGTGAAAGTACCCAGATGGTGCAGGACGATGCAGATTGAAATGGCAAGATTCTTTGGAAATTGTTATTGTTTGGAAGTGCGAGTCATGATATGAATGAAATGTGTCCGCATCTGCAATGAGCAGACAACATGTTGCAAGGACAGAAATCACCACGGCACGAATTGAAGAAACTACTTAGATTGATCAACGGGTAACTCAGCTTTAAATCTCGTCAGAGCTGGGATTGAGATATGGTAGCACGCAGTATATCATTTTCTGATGTGCTGCGATATTGTACTGAGACTGGCTCAATGGACAAGGACCTGATTTCTACCTAGACAGATTAAACAAGTAGGTTCTGCATTCTCTATGATAAATGCCTAAATAGACTCGGTGATTATGATGAAATGTGATAGGTGAATATGCCTCTTAATTCCCTTTTTGTATTTTCTGTCTATTGTAAATAAATATTTTTTATTCGACTTGTAACCTTTTTTTCTGCTCGCCCCACGTAGTTATGCATATTTCTTAATGATTTGTGGATTTTATAGATGTATCTGTTTTATAGTGTTAAGCTTTTTAAAATAATTTTGTACATAAAATATTAAGAGTTGATAGGGAAGTATTTCATATATATTAAATCCTCTGATGAAATTTTTTTTACAACTTCATGAATTGCATATTTTATATTAGTGTGGCTTACCAGTATAAGATATTTGAAATGATGCTGTAATTTTGTGGTTGCTTTATCAATACTATAGAAAGTTCTTAATTTTTTTTCCCTTTGTACTAGTATGCTATTAACTGGTATACTCGTTCTTCACACGGGTGGGAATTTATATATATCAAAAATGTTATGCATGAATTTTCTCATTTTTTTTCAGCATTTAGAGATGAAAAATAACAATTGTCTATAAAATATATTACATTTACGTCAAGTTTGCCTACCTACACTTAAAATTCAAATTAATATTTTATTTCATTGGTGATCAGTTTGATGAAAATGAATTTTATTTTTACAATGTATTACATGTAAATACTTTATACATATAAAGATATCTAAAATGATTCTAATAAAATAAAAATTGGACATGGCAAAGTTTTTATAAATAAGTAAATGTAAGGACTCAAATTGATATTTTAAAGACTTGTAATTCAATTCTTAGCATTTAATAATCTCCCACTTTGTGGAAACTATGAAATAATATGAACAGCTATAAATGGAAATTTTTTTTAGTTCAATAGAATAAGTAAATATGACCCTGTGTTAATTTATCAATTGTAAACAAAATTTAAAAAAACCTCTAAAAATAGAATTGTGCATAACTTAGCAAATTATAAAAAAACCCAGTAGAGAAATTTACATGTTACTTCTATAACACTGCAATATTGATACAGTTTTACGTGAATAGATTTATATAAATATACCAAATATTAATTCTGATTTAAAAACCTGCGAAAAACATGAATTAGAAAAAAGTTACAAGACTTTTGTTAAGTTTACAACAAAAAATGTAGATGAAATCAGTTAGCAACAGAATTTGATTTTGAATGTAAGAGATTTAAATAACACACAAGATATATTGCAATACATGCAAAATAAATATAATGAGTTATTTCTACATGTATTAATTGTTTTAATACTTTTTTCTTAAGTTGCAATTACTGTAGCAAGTGTTGAGAGCTCTTTCAGCATATTAAAAAGTTACCTTCAGCAGTTGCTATATTAAGCATCAAACAAAAAAATTAAAACTTTTATAAAAATAACATCACGCAATAAAAAACATGTGTATGGGTATGCGACACTTGGATCACAAGTTATTATTAATGCAAATATGTACTATATTAAAAATTTACATTAAAATTTTTAATAAATCCTTTTTTTATATGAAGTGCCTATAACATGTTGATCTACTTCTTTTATATTGTACAATATTAAGGGAATGTACCATCAGAAAAAATGAAATAATTTTCAGAAATTCAATTTAATTATCCTTAATTTTAAATAAATTTTTCTTATTGAATTACATATAATTTATAAAAATAATAGAAAATAATGATTTATGTATAAACAATAGATGGTTCCAAAATACAATTTAAACGTAAAAAAGTTTACTTTAAGCCGTTGTTCATCTCATATTAAAGTGAGTTAATATGAAAGTTTTTGATTAATAATATTTATCCATTGGTGAAAATGAATTTCATTTTTACAGCACAATGAATTGCAAATTAGATGGAAAAAAATAAAATACAATATATATATAAATGAATAGTCGCATAAAATTTCCATTCACAATTAAATTCAAAATTTATCAAACCAAACAAATATTTCTGTACAATTTCAATGATGAATAATATTTATATATATATAAAAACAGCGAATCACAAGATTATTGTGTTGGACATTCCATAAACTTTTCAGGTCATAAAATTAATTGAATATATTTTGGCCATAGTATTCAAAAATAAGAATTTTTCAAACAAGAAAAAATGTACAACCAGACATAACAAATAATTTCCAGTAATTGAGGTGTGTGTGTTTTTTTTTAAAATTGGCTTAAGTCACTTTGTTTTAGAGCTAAAAAGTACCCTTTTTTTAAAAATGTTTTTTGGAGACAATAACAGCAAAAAGTCAGTTTGACCAGCTATTATTTCACTGTTTAAAAAAAAATTAAGAATTTAAATCTTTTCAAACTCATAATATGCCCAATGTTTAAAATTTTTTAGTCATTTTAAGTGATTTATGTTTCATAGGTTACTGCGAAAAAGGTTAGTATGGATTTGAAAATCTGTTTCCTTGTTGATTTGTAATAATTATTTTTCTCGCTGAACTTGGAAAAAACACAAGATTTTTTAAAAAATATAACCAGAAATCTCAAACCAGAATCCATACTAACTTTTATAAAACATACCAATTGAGAGTATCTACAAAAACTTTCAACACTATCTTGAACAGAAAAAATTAATGAAAAAGCTTCTAAGTTACATAAACTATTTTTAAAACAAAAATTGGCCTTGAAATCAATTTTAATTATGTAACTATAAGAACAGGATATACATAACCAAGCAGAAATAATTTTAGCAATGAAAATTTAAACTATTAAATCCAAATAAACAACTTAGTTACAGTAACACATAGCTAATTATGTACGAGATAAGACAAATAACAAGTACGAGTTCAAAACACTCAGATTTTTTGTCAGATTTTAAAAAATGATTTTATTTCCTACAATAACCGTTTCTTTAAATGATCGATCAACCATTTGAGCAAAATAAGACATTTTAAAAATTATAATGTAAAACTAAAAGAACGAAATAATCGTAGCTACTGTAGTAAACAAACAGTACGTGGTCACGTGACATAGTTTTCACGTGATCGTGACGTCACATGAATTTAGTCCATTCCATGAAAAATTTAACTTTTCAAAAATAGGAAATGGAAAACATTCCCCCCCAAAAAAAGGAGTCAAAAGAGAAATTTTACATACCTTAAGAGCAAATTCAGCAAAATCTCGTCTTCTAAAAATCGGAAACTAAGGGCATTCTAATAAGTAAGAATTGATATCTAAAGATCATAAATGAAAAATTCTTTTTTTAACTTTTGAAAAGTAGGGGGGGGGGTGTCTTTTATTATGAAGAATTAAAAAAGAAAGGTTGCTTGGCGAACTTTTCGCTCAACTTGGTGACAAAAAAAGCACATTTTTATGTTATGCAAGACATCATAAGAAAAATTTACAACATTAAAAATTATTAAAAATTTACAACATTGTCATATCGCTACCGCCGCTTATGTCGATTCTGTCAAAAGGAAAAATGTCCGCTTTCACAAAACGTAGGATGTGTATTGGCGACAGAACGCCATCTAATGTGCGTTCGGCTAACTAACGTTCGTTACATGATATTAATATTGAAGGGTATTTTTCCTATGAAGCTAGCATACTTTCAACAATTTTATCCAGCTTGTCGATTAACTGAATGCTTTTTTTAAACAATAAACTTGTATTTTTCATTAATTCATTCGTTTGCACTTCAAATAATAACAAAAAATTGCTGTTATAAATAAAATATAAAATGTAATCTAATTTAACTTACGGTTTTTGTTTATTTTATAGGAAGATGACTGTGTTGAAGTAATTCCTTACGTAATTCAAAATTCATTAAGTAAGTGAAATATTAGTATAATTATAAGTAATTAAATTTTAGTTGCATCGGGAGCAATTAGACAACTTAACTCTTTGTTTGATAACTGAAATACATTACGGCTATATATTTTTGTCTACGTTTATATAGTTGACTTTTTTAATGTCTAGATGGAAGTAATGGAGATAGCTGTTAGTTAAAAAGAACTGGGCCTCAAACCCCTCCCATACTGTGCTAATTATGAGGGGATATCAGTGCAGATGGAGTCTCATTACTTAACAGCGAACCAAAATTTTTTTTAAGATCCTCATCCAAAATAAATATAGTTCATGTGTAACTGTAATACGACAAAAAGAAAAGACAACGTTGTTCTCAAAATACTAAAATATTTTAAAACTTTTATTGGATCTTCATGAGACTCTTAACGAGCGATATTTTGTATATTTTACATTGCGACGTTTGAGATAAATAAAGGTAGCGTGATATTTATTAATTTAAATATTTAGTTTATTTACGTCGCAGCTATTAATTACAGTATATACACTGAAGTTATTAAAAATATTGTTTAGAATTATTATACAGTCCAAGTTCTGTTGTTTGTGAGGGAGGAGGTCACTTCTCGTCTCTACGAAAGTTTTCAACCGCCTCTCCTCTGTCCTTTCTAGGGTCTCCGGGATGAGAGGGGTCTGCGTCTTTATCCTCGAATTACATCTGGTTCGTGGGTGGAGTAGGGAAGTTCCTCGTGGTGTCAAAGGTTGCCGGGGCGATGTCCAAGACAAGACCGCGCAATATTTTAAAGGTGCAGATGTTCATTGCACGTGGTGATCATATCCACAAAAAAAGCCGATTCACAGCTGTGTGGAGGGAAACGTCTCAACATGCTATAAAAAAGATGTTGAAAATATTTTGGAACTATTTGAGTTATATAATTTTTATAATATAATTTTCTGCTGAATTTTGATGCCAGGTGATTAAAAAAACTTTGTCGATCTATGACTCCGGCAGGCATTACTTTCAGAGGAACGGAATAAAATTAAAAATGCTGGTATTGTAAGGCATGCGCTCAAGATTGATGTTAAGAACTATAGTCCGGCTCTCACAGTTGTGGTTATTGTGCAAACAGTCGAAATTTTTGAGTGGTCAACGCTTACTTTTTGTCGCTGAAGTGTAAACTTTGAGGTAAAAAAAATCGGGTAATTGAGTTGGAATATTTCCTAAGCACAGAAAAATGGTGTCGTTATATGTGGGTAAAGACAAAAATGAAAGAACAGCAATCGTGGAATTACTAGAGCACAAATTGCTTTTCCATTGATGTCATAATCCACAAAGTATTCTGCTCTGAACTTAGCCTATCAGTTGGCTAAGTTCAGAGATTCTATTTTCGAGAGATTCTCAAAAATAGATGGTATAAAATATTTAGATGTTCAATCTGACGTAGGACACTGTCATGGTGGACGACATCGCCTTTTGCGAAAGCAAAAGCACCATGATTTGAATCATGTCTTGGACAGGAATAACATGCCTCTGATAATGAAACAGCGCATCGAAGTGTGGCATTGCGTGTCTACCGTAAAAACCACCAACTAACTACAATAATCCCCGCGTTTTGTGCAAGCTGTAGGGATTTCCAATATGAGAAACTGTTGAACATGCGATTGATTTCTCATTGATACTCTTCCGTTCCTGTTGACGTTGTTCGAGAAATGCACTAGGCAAAGAGCTATTATCGTAATGCAGATAGACGTGGAGCTTCATGAATGTTGGAAATGCCGAATTCCACGGTCAGAAAATTATGCGCTCTGTTCTCCCCATGTTTCTGTATCAATTTTAGCGTGTTCAGGTGTAACAAGTGGATGATCAATGAATATGGTTGGATTTTGCTGGAGTGTTCCTCTTATGATATAACAGGTGGCTTTTACGTATTCTATGGACAGATGAAGCACATTTCTCGTAATTTAGTACCTTATATTCGAAGAATTAACACTGGGTGGATACAAATAAGATGATGTGATTGTGGTTTTCCGTTAAAGATGAAGTATCAGCGTGGTGTAAGATAACAAGTATCTTCATCATAGGACTTTCATTTACAGCCTATTATTATACAGCCTAATTAAATAATATTGCTAAATATAAATGATTGCTTATTTCAATGTTTCAATTTAATTATAACGTCAGAAATTTGGGGGTTTGTCCCCTTAACCTCTAGGGACCCCAGAAATAAATACAGAACAAGTTTAATTATTATAAAGGTTTTTCTTTTTCTTTTTTTTTCTCAAAAAATCTATTGCAAAAATGTGAAAACAAAACAATAAACAATTTTAGAATTTGTTTAAAATTATACAATAAATTTAATTAGTACTCAATTGGATACTTTGGTACTACATGTTAAGGATAACACAGTATCCAGCAATGCTTCTTGGTTATAAATGTTTCGTTTATTTTTAATATTGATTTCTTTTTAAGTTCGAAAAATCTATTTCTACTTTGGAGACACAAATATAAGTCATTTATTGGATTTTGTACTATACTTCTTTTAATAACCTGGAATGTGGCACTTCATTTGATTAGCCTTATAATGAGCTTGTCAGAGCGCCTAACGGAGTGGGAGAATTGGAAGGAAAACTAGCCATGATCAATAACACTTCAATTTATCCACAATATTAACCACAACTCAAATTCAATCGATCAAGGATAAGAGATGCACCCTATTAATAAATATGAAGACAATTAACGAGGTACGCGTGAGAAATGAAAAGACTTTGATGTTTAATACACTTACTTAATTCAATTGCTCTGACTTCTTCACTATTTAATCTAGATTCTATCTCCAATGACAGATTGACACCTTAAGTAATTCAATTATCAAATATTAAATATCCACGATTCACATTCAATTTGATTAATCACTGCTCCGCTAGCAATCTATCCTATCTCTCCCTCTAACCTGAAAGCCTAGACTCTATGTAGTAGACCTAATTTGCTTGTTCACGTTTTCTTCTTCGAGTGGAGTTTTATAATAAAATAATTTTTAAAGACCAGAAATTCCCCAAGAGGACTGTTAGTTAAAAGAGCGTGTCAGAACCATCACAGCCTGTTTTATATACTTAGGGAAATGTCCAATTGTATTAACTCTGGATTCCTTTACAGGCAGGGGAACAACTCTTTCCGTTTTGAATGAACATCTTCATTTAAAATTTCTGAAGATTCTCTTTTTTTTTCCGAACATAAATTACAATTTTAAAATCTACTGGGTAGAGTCGGTTTACCATAAGAATCTTACTTTTCTTAAAACGGCAAATGTACAAAAATCCATGCATTGCATGTCACCATGTCTAAGAAATGTACAAAATCCATGCATTGCATGTCACCATGTCTAAGAAATGTACAAAAACCACGCATTGTCGATTTTTTTTGTAAGTTTAAATGTTCTGTAATATGACAGAAACCTATTTATTATATCAACACCTCACATATGAGCACTATACTCTTTCACTACGATTGCTTTTTTTTACCTCAGTTTTTATTTGTCTGTTTTTTACCATTTTTTACGAATGATTTCCGGTTTGAAACCAAACGCACTTGGTCTTTTTGATGTTGAATATAGATTCTTGTTAATTTTTTTTCAAAATTTCATCATTTTGATCTCTTTTAGTGTTTCTCGAATCATTATTGTTTTTCTCAAGGAGTCAAGATCACATCAATATCGAATAATTCTCCGTCACTGCCAACAAGTAACTCTTGGATTCCTTCGTAGAGTACATTTCTGGACATTATCGTCGAACTAATTGCTGCGAATAAGGCTTGAAAGACTCTACAAGTCTCTTATCCATCACATCTAGACTTATGCTTCGAAGACCTGGATCATTATCATGCAGAAGGAAGGGATTTCAGATACTTTTAAACGCAAAGTCCTGAGAAGTGTCTTCTGTGGAATTCAGGAAATTGATATTTGGCGTACGAAGACGCAACACCAAATTATACTGACTGTTCCAAAAGCCAGTTGTTGCTCATTACATTAAAATGAGCCACTTCAAATGGGCTGGGTATGTAATCGGTATGAACGACAGTTTCATTCTAAAACAAACCTTTTGGCTAGATCACATAACATTAAAAAAAGAAAACCTAGACTTTGTTCGATAAATTCAGATGAGAGTATGTTTTAGTCCTTTCAACTAAGAATTGGAGAAGGTTAGCTGCCAATAAAGGTGGTTGAAAACGTCAGGTTCAGAAGACCTTGGCCCACTTTGGGCTGTTGCTCCATGGATGACGACGTTGATAGCTGATGTTGGAGTTATAAACCCTTCGTTTTTATAGTTTATGATTTTCTCAGATTTCTTAGGTTGATAGGATGCAAATCGCGAGATATAAAACCAATAATAGTAATTATTTGTGTTTTATTACATGTACTTATTTTTGCTTTTTAGATTACAACAAAAGATTGATAAATAATGCCATGGCAGAGATTGAAGATTATTCTCGTTTCAAATTTGTTCCGAATAATTATCGTTGGGACTGTTATCTGAAAATTACCAAAGGCGATGGGTAAGAAATGTATACTAAACGAGATTTATTTTAAAATATTATCGGAAAATATAGTTGTGAATGCTTCCAAATGTGAAGTAATGGTTTGACTAGAAATTCTTAAATTATAATTAATAGCAAGGAATTAGACGATGGTTTTGTAATTTATTTAAATCAATGTTTTGCAATCTTTTTTTTAAAAAGGTACACTTGAAATTATAGCTAAATTTTAAAGGCACAATGAGGAAAGCAACAAAAGAATCTGTAATAGTTTTATTAGACTCAATCAAAAATTATCGTATTTTGTAATGTAAAATAATTAATTTGCTAATTATTTATTAAAATAAAATAAAATATTTCAAAAGTTATTAATGTGTTTTAAGAAATAACTTGAATTACATACCGTGAGTGAATGCGTAGTTTTATGGCGCAAGAGTAAATCCTGGCTTAACTATTACAAATAATCAAAGATACATAAACTTGTAACCAGTGGAAATATATTGGAATTTATAAATGTCACAGCTGCTAGATGGTGCCACCAGACAGATTATTTGTACTATTTCTGTCTGGCGGAGGAACGGAAGCTACAGGAGATTGACTCAGTAGATTGCTTGAGATTCGGGATGTGCACCAAAGCGTGGCATCTCTCTCAATGTATTTTTTTTTTGGAAATTTGCGTAGAACATGGATTTGTATATAATTTAGTAGCTAGAAGAGTGCATGTGTAAGGCAATAAATTACATTAACGCAGCAATCATTTGAGCTTGAAAATGATTTCTGACTCTTCACAAATTGATATTTTGGCAAATTTATTTTTTTACTGAGTTATATTTAAATTTGCGTACATAGCGAAGATATATTCAAAATCTCCATTTATAAATAATGTTTAATTTTAAGATAACTTTTTTTCCCCTTGCACTTTCTTGGAAACATTTTAGCAAAGAGTGTTAAACATTTTCAAGGTCTGTTTACTATCTTGTCATTAAACATTGGTATAAAATTTGTAATTAAGAAAAATAATAACGAAAACCATTAAAATTACAGGAATTGCTTTTTTATAGAATAGATTAAGTAATCCTATTTTCAGTATAAATAAATCTTTCTTTACTTTCTAGATGCTGGTTTGAAGGAACAAATGAATGCTTTCCTCGCATTTCTCTTGGAATGGGCTGCAAAAGTTTTGGAACTGTTCTTCATGAATTAATGCATGCCATAGGATTTGAACATGAACATAGAAGACCTGATAGAAACCGGTACCTAAAGATTTATTGGGAAAATATTGAACCAGGTAATAGGAACGTTTCTTTCTAAGAATTCGATTTTTGACAAAGTTCTCAACGTTCTTTCTAATCGATTTTTGAAAAAGTTCTCAACGTGCGTTTTGCACTTTGTCATACAAATGTAATGAATTAATTCTTGACCCTAACTGTGAAGTCAAAATACAGTGACGAGTCAAAACATTATGATCCTCCTCATATTTTTCAACGAACTGTTCTAGATGACGTAAAGGGCAAGTGATTAGAAGGGATTGGTAATTAATTGCTGTTAGAAAAGGTAAGGAACTTTCTTGCAATTACTTTTTAAATGAGGGGAAAGGCTGCTTATCTCAGCGAATTTGACAGAGGGCAGATTATGATGGCCAAAGACTCGGAAAAATTATCTCCAAAACTGCACGACTGGTTGGTTATTCACGATCTACCGTTGTTATTATTTATTCAAAATTGATAAATGGAGGTGAAACCATCAATAGATGTCAAGCTGTTGTACGTTCACGTGTAATCAAAGAAAAAGGACGTCTCTCAGTGTTCCACTTGGTAAAGAAAAATCGACGCCAGAAAGTGGCTCAGCTGACAGCCCAGTACAATGCAGATTTAAGTGCAAGTGTTTCAGAACACACAGTTCAGCAAACACTTTGGACATAGGACTGCGCGGCAGACGTTACAGACTCTTGGTGCCTCTGTTGGGCAAGTGTTATTGTCAACTACACCTACAGCGGGGAAGGGGACTACGAGACTGTACCATGAATAAGTGGAAGAGAGTTGCCTGGTTTTATGAGAGAATCCCGATTTCTTATTCGTCATGTCGATGGTCTTTTCAGGGTGCGTCGTCTTCCAGGCAAACAGTTGCTCGTCCATATATAGCAGGTCGTACTCAAGCTAGTGGTGCCGTTTCTACGCTTTGGGGAACGTTCTTACGGGTGGCTCTGGGACTCTTAGTTGTTGTAGAGCAGACCATAGAAACTGGGGACAATCTGAATATAAAGGCGAACCAATTACATCCTTACGTAACGTCTGTCTTCCCAACTGGAAATGGCATCTTCCAGCAGGACAACGCCCCTGTCACAAGGATTGAATTGTGTTATAGGGGTCAAGGAGCATAATGATGAATTCCAATTAGTGTCCTGCCCACCTAATTCAGGCTTTCATAGAAAGGCAGCTCAGAGATCAAACACCACCAAGTCGGAATTTCTCTACTTTGCTACTACCACTGCTTAGGCATTTGATACAACTTGTCTTCAGTCATCTACCAAAAAGCTTGTGGTATCCATACCAAGGAGAGTTGCAGCTGTTTTGCAAGCCAAAGTTGGCGCAGTGAATTATTGATTAGTGTTCATAATAGTTTGGCTCTTCAGTGTGAATAGGATATGTACAATCTTCAAAAAGAGTGACAACTTAGTAATGTTTCGTTATTTACATCGTTGCTTTGCAAAAGTAATGTCAATGTTATGGCAAAAATAGAGCAAAATTTTTTACGATGTTAATGGATTAATTTAATTTACCTTGTTTTCTAATTTCTGAGATAAAGTTTTCCCGTTATAGATGTATATATATAATATTTTTTCTTGTTGTGTCTGCAGCTCAAATTTCGTTAAATGCTGAAGTCATAGAGTAACTATGGTTTAAAAATAGGCTCAATAAATGTAAACTGAGTGTCTGAAACATTTAATGGTAAAACAAATTTGTATGTAACATTTTTCGAAGATTTTTTTGTACCAAGCGATAGATAATTCTTGCGATACTGAAAATGTAAAAAAGTAAGAAAAGTAATATTATTGTGAAATGTTTGAATTATATTTTATATAGTTATGTGAAGAAGAGGAATTGTAATATTTTAAAATTTAAACATTTAAATTTTTCTTGTCATAATTCCCAAATAACAAAATTCCCCCAATAATTTAAGAAATATTTGTGGTAAACGCTGATACAGCATTACTATGACCAAGCCTCGTTATTTAATTCTTTTGTTTATGGTTTGCTCATGTTTGTAATGGGCTGAATTCCTGATGGTCACATGATAAATACAATCACATGTTCTCCTTTGAATTCAAAGCAAACTGATTTCTGTATTGTTCTTTTTATGGAACGTTTGGTTCCATAACGTTAAAGTATAGAAATTTGCGCAAAGAATTCGAAGAACAATTTTTTATTGCATTAGGCTTAGCTGCGCTCTAGTCTTTGGCAACTAGTCTGATGCGAAAATACGGACAGTTGCCAATCCTGTAAACTGAAGAATGTTACAAGGAAATTGCTTCGATTTACAATATAAATACACAGTATAAATATAAATATTAGTTTACATATACTACGAATTACTAATATTACAAATGCATAAATATAAAATTATGAAATTCATCTTAAAAATTAATTATTTTGCAAATATAATTTTATTACATATCTGTTTGTTTATTGACTCATTTGGCTTGAGCGGCCATTAGTTGGCAACAAGTTGAATAATATTTGTCTCAACATTCTTTTTGTTCCACATCTACAATTTAGATACAATTTCAACGAAGTAAATTGGGTAAAGATATTCAAGTGTTAAAATTTTTCAACAAGTTTTTCAATTTGTTTCAATCAATTCTTTATACTGCACGTGTACTTCGATGTCGAGCGCATTTTGTTTACTTATGTGCGTTATTATTGATGCGAAATATGTACTTTTCAAAAGAAAGTTTCTGCAAAATGCCAACGTTGGCAACAACGAAGCGCTTGAACTGATTGGCTGGAAATACATGATTGTATTTGTCGTTCAACTGACGTCGCAGAAATTTATGAACTGATTGGCTGGAAACACGTGATTGTTGTTATCATCTGACGTCATAGTCACGGGAATTTAAGCCATTCAGTATTCAATTCGTTTTGAAATATTATCATTTGCTTTATATAACGGAACGCACGAGTTCAATAACATACGATTAATGAAAAAAAATTAAATTGGGAAGTTTGATCAATAATGTATCGACGATCACTACAGAATGAAGTCCGGGCTACCAATGTTTGGATTGTATCGTTCTGTCGAAACTGGCATAAAAGTGGTAGCAAAATTGATAAATAGAATGCAAACTTTATAAAATCTAAGTGGAATTTAATTCTTTTGCTTCATTTGGGAGTCCAGTTATATAAAGTAAACCATACACAAACATTCTTTGCAAAAAAAAAAAAAAAAAAATCAAAATCCTTAATAAGGAAATTGCTTTTTTCGAAATTAATTAGCTGTGTTAATTAAGTTAAGTAGTTAATCTATCATAATTTAGTTCCCTTTGAACTGTTAGCATTAGTATCAATTTTATTCAGCTGCGATTACAACTGCAAAAATTATTCTCACAGTCCGCCTCATTTTTCTTTCTCTATTTAAAGTAGTTTTTGATTTAATTAGAACTTTACTAAACCTTGCACTTCTTTGAAATATTTAATTATTTTATTGAAGGCTTCTTAAGGAATTTTTCCTGAATCAGACAAGTGAAAGTTCTGAAGATTCATTGAATTCCAACAAAAAATACGTTTTGAATTCCCCACCACCATCAATTTTCAGAATTCGTTTGGAATTGTTTTAAACCTTTTATAGTAGTGAACAAATCTTGATTTAAAATTAATAGAAAATTTCAAGCAGTTTTCAAGAAATATTTTCTTTGTATATCATAATTTTTTTTTTTAGAAGAGAAGCCTCAATTTAAAAAGATGCAGTATGACGAGTACGATTGGAATGATTTCCGAATCGATTACGATTCCATCATGATGTATCATAGTTACGCATTCTCAAAAAATGATGCGATTACGATTGAAATGAGGAGCGGAGAAGAAATTGGCGTCAACAAACGATTATCTTACGCAGACAAAGAAAAACTAAGCCTATTATAAAAAAGGCAGTGGGACATTTATTTCTTCCATCATGATTATTTTCATTGTTATTTGTATAATTATTGTACAGATAAATTTTTATTCTGTAAATATTTTTAAAAAAATGAAATATATGTGTGTAAATTTTTAAAATGTTAATAAAAATTCTGTTTAAATTACGATATCTCTTCTTATTTTTGAATACTTAGAATAATATTCTCAAGAAGGTAAGCATTTAAAAGTATATTACGTTGCTTGATATGTGTTTTGATCGGAAACAAATGCTTAGTCGTTCCATAACTTCTGTTACCATTATGAAAAAGTTAAAAATAAAAAATTTCTAATCAAATTTACAATTAAATCTTTTTAAAGTTCTCATGTACCTTTAAATTTAACATATATTGCACTTTTTATTCGAATTGACCACCTTTTGACTTCACACGGGCTTTAAGTATTTGGTCACATATATTTGCAAATATTTCATCCAACTTCCTGTCCTGTCAAATAAAGAATTAAAAGCCTATTTACAGTTCTTAATAGGAATTTGGGATAACAAAACAGACGTATTTAAAATAAGTTTGATTCCTTCTTATAAATTCGAATTAGAATTTATGCAAAAATAAATCCTCCTTCCTTCCTCAGTGGTTCGACAGCCCAGGGTGGGCCTTGGCCTTCTCAAGAAGCCTTTTCCAGACCAGCTTTCTTCCTGCTAGTGTGTTTGAATGTTGGGGAAGTGCTTGAATAATGGTGAAGACTATGTAGAAAAATAGAGGAGAGTTGTACCTTTGATATGTAAGTAAATCCCCCCCCCCTCTGTCCTAGCTTGATTTTTACAGCGATTCGGATGTTACTTTCCGAGTTGCCCTCGTAATTTCAACTTTCTGAGGGGGTTTGTTAATGGTAATGATGGAAAAGCAGTCTTTCGGCGATACAGTATCATATGGTCTTAAGAGTAATAATCTGGAGAAAGCTTAGATCAAGAAAACAGTCGACTATCCTCTGTATCGAAGAATGTCAGGATGTTATTGTAGTTATCTTAAATAGCGACTATATGAACAAGAGATAATCAGGATGTGTGTCCGATGGCACCCCAACCATCACTCCAGATGCTGCTGCTAAGTATGAAACGCTCGTTCTTCTCGACACCACCACATAAAGATACGTACATCAGGATTCTGCTTTAACAGAATAAATATTTGTCTAAAAAGGCAACATGATGTCAATCTTTATCGCCGTTTTAGGACCATTGTACACACGCTTTTTTTTTGTTGCCCTGTTAAGGGATAGACAATAATGTTCACTTGTTGGCAATCCGTAGTGCTGAAAGTGTTGTTGCATTGTGCAATTGCCATCCTGCCACCTAAGTTCTTGTCTCGGAGTACATGACCTTGCTGCATGATATCGTGAACAGCAAGTCTGACAGCTCAAATGTTAGTCACCGATGAATTTGAGATCCAGATAGCTTTTTATGTGGCCTTTTTGGACCAATCTATTTTATATTTGCATGGACTTCATATACGCGACCAATACAGGCAGTAATATTACGGAATGATAAGCCTCATCTCCTGTAGGCCACGAGGCACACAATTCCTGTTAATCAAATTTCAAACCATCTAAAAGGAGTTCCTTTTTATGTGAGGTATAATAACACTAAATTCATTAACTCAACCAACGTTCGAAAGTAATTTTCGAATGAGAGACCTATTGTACCATCTCTTCTCTTTCATAAAAACTGTATATTGCAGTATTACTACCCGCATTTTGCAGATGAGTTGAAATGCCAATGAATCACTTATCAGTGAATCCTAGCAAATTTTACTTCAATGAAAATTTGATATTTGTTACAATTTTTTTTGTCTCAACTTCATGGTGTTGCAATGTCAATTGCAATAAATGACAAAAAAAAAAAGAAAGAAAGAAGAGAAACATTGTTTAAAAAATATTCTCGTTTTACCTATGGCTTCTTAATGTCTATATTACTACCATTTTTCAGTGAGAAAAACACATGAATATTACAATCATATTTCTAATACAGATAATCAGTTGTAGAAAATGAGGCTCGACATTTTAATTCATCTCACATTGCTGATTAAATTGATTCATGTGTTCTTATATCAAATATATGATCTACGTTTCTTCTATAGTATGTGACTACTAAAATTTTCAACTTCAATTTTATACAGAGAAAAGTGTTTATATATATATTGCATACTTCAAAACTCTGATGATGAGGAAGAATAAATAAATCTATGCAAAGTTTTCTAGTAATTATTGAGAGAATTTTTTCTCTTTCAAAATATGCTCCTGTTTCCTTAATGTTAATTAAAGAATGTTTGGAAACATTCAAGAAACTCTCTTGAATGTTTAATCATAAGAAATGTAAATAATTTCTACAATTTCTTTAAAAAAGGAAATCGACATCATTGATCAAAGAAAATGTGTCTTGTAGATATTAGATTTGCTGTTTAAATTTTCAGAAGAATATTAATAAGCTCTAACCTCAGATATATATATTATCTATTTTACCATTTATTAGTCTGCTGCATTTTCTGAATATTTAGATGAATTTTTAAAAGTATCAAACACACACACATTACACTATTTTGTTGTTTATAGACTTAAAAAATCTGATAAAGTAAAATGAAATACGCATTATATATTTAAGAAATTTTCGTCCTCCTTAAGAATAAATCCTCCTTATCCGAATTGCAGTCGAACTCCTTCCTAACCATATCTTGTCTTGTAACAGCTGCCATAACAGCCAGCTGTTCTCAAGTCCTGCTGAAGTTTTTCATTGTTTAAAAACGCGCGGGTTCATGGACTTGAAGCGGTGGTACCTATATAAGCCAGTAACAGCCTCCGAACTGAGATGATCAATTTCGTCCAGGGGCATGTTACGTGCTTACGAATCAGAAAGTACCGAATCTGTAATGAGTTCTATTCTGCTCATTGGTGACCTTGACTCTGAACTATGAAAAACGTAACCTTCGCGCAGCTGTCGTAGCCCCAACTACCCGCCGCAAGAGCAATCAAAAACCGTCAGATGCACTTGACGCAACAACCAAAGCTGTCAGATGCAATTGACGCAGCAAACAAAGCCGTCACACACTTGACGCAGCAAACAAAGTCATCAGACACACTTGACGCAACAGCAACAACTTACACGCTCGCCATAACAACTATATTGTTCGTTCGCCTATCCACCAACTCACTGGTGGGGGAGTAGTGTAGCGGTGGTTCCTATGTAAGCCAGTAACAGCCTCCGGACTGAGGTGTCCTCCCCGGGTAATCTCTTAGAGCCAATATCCTCACGTTCCTACAACCAATAGGAAGTCTTTCTCTTCACCAGATTCCGAACTTACAAAATTTCTGAAACCAAGTTCCTTGCTTTGAAGCCCTGCCTACTAGCCCGCCGCCCCTCGTCCAACAGCCATACAGCACTCTTCCATCAAGAAAATTCTACTCATATTGGCTTTTTGCCAGATACGGGATTGAGGGTTCCTAGAAACCCATGTGCCCGCAGAAATTTTCGTAGATTCCGGACCGAGGTGATCATTTTGGCCCAGTGGCTTGTACGGAATCAAAGACCGCGAGTTCAAACCACTCAGACTTGATCTAGATGTTTCTGCCGATCAAGTGGGATAAGAAAAATCAACAACAGGAAATTTTCAAAAAAGTTAACATACAAACTCAGGATACAGGTCAATTCCTAGAGTAAAATTCATATTTAATGAAGCAATTCTAATTAAAATAAGCTAATATTACAAAATTCATAGTATATCGACATGTACATGTCAGGGATTATCGAAGATTAATCTAAAAAGGAATCATACCTCAAAAAACAAGTAAAGTTGAGCAAGAAAGGCCGATGGAAAATAACAGAAGATATCACAGTTTAAAAAGACGCAGTTTAATAAATAAAGTTGTCCGATGGAACAATAAAGATTATTTCTAAAATTTCCACAAAGGAAAAGATAAATTAATTTCCTACATATCAATTAATCAATCAAATGAAACTTCATAAAAGACAAATGGCTTTAATAGTAGACGGTGTACTAAGAGTTTAAGATTAAAGGGATATATAAAGGCAAAGCACACAAAGTTATATATAAAGTTGAATATAAAGGCAAAGCAAAGTTATGAAATAAACCCCGTAAGCATAAATAAAAGAAGCCCCTGTTAAATCATTTAATTTATAGTTATTGAGTAAAAATTGGTTAAAAGATCATTTGTAGAAAGTAACCTTCACACAGATTAAGATTAACTAGTTAATATGTAAAGTATTAGAAATAAACTTAACAAATGTAAAAAATAATAAAATAATTTCTCTACTTATCTATTTTTTTTTGTATAATCAAATACAATAACACCTCGAACTTACTTGTTAACCGCGTAAGTCGGGGTATAATTTCACCTTTAAATATATGTAAATTATTTTTAGTTGGGACCAAAGACGAAAGAAAATAATAATTTTAAAAAAATTTGTAATATGTTGTTGTTGTGTCCTTCCCACAGGGAATGAATGAAAGTTTCCATTGCCTGTGAGACAGGTTGGACTTCTTAACGATAGATGGTGACACCACCTATCTCCACCTCCACAATTTTGGCATGGAACTGAAGGGGAGGGAAATATTCTCCAGCCCCCTGCACTCGTGGTTTCTGCTGCGACCACCCACAAGACTTTCGGACCCACTGATTTAACGAGTACGCACTCCGTCTATACTCGGTGGTATTTAGTGGCATCGGGACTCGAACCCAGGCCCTCAGGTCTGGAGTCCGATGCTCTAACCACTAGGCTACTCACGGCCCCCAAATTTGCAATATAATCTTAGATAATGCAAATAAAAAATTGCAAACTGAAGTTATTTTAATGTAAAAGGTTCATCAAAATCTAACAATCTGCCGGCTCAAAGATTATTTTTCCCTCCCTCAAAATTTCCTCGTCTGCATGCTAATAATTTTTTAATTCCTTAATTTTGTTGAAAAAATACTCTTTTTGGAATCTGAATTTTTAAAAAATTTTAACCATATTCAGTTAGACTGAAGAGAGAGCCTTCTGTCAAATTCCCAACCTTTATTCGATCTCCTGATTGAACTGGGTCTAAAGACATGTTCTTCAATGTCTTGCTATATTGTTCATGCATTTCTATGAGCTCATCAATTGTGAGCTCCTGATTGTGGGAATCCAGTAGTTCTTGAACATCAGTACTATACCCTTCTAAATTTATTTGTCTGGCAAGATCGACAACTTCTTCAACCGCATTACCAATTTCATCAGGCTCTAGCTCTGATTAAGCCTAAATTTGGGATAAAGAAAATGAATCGGCGAGGAGATTTGAAAATCGCGTAACTCCGGGTTTGCTAAGTCGAGGTATTACTATACTTTTCTTTCTTAGTGAATACCAACTTTATTAATCGTACACGTTAAAAACCGTAAAAAAACTAGACTTAAAATAAATGTATTACATATTGTATTTTAACTTAATACTAATTTAATCTCTAACCTTGTATACTTTTTTCCGTAGTTTGGCTAACCACTAAAAACAATCCGGAACTTGTAGAGTTTATTATATACTGGTAGCCATCTTGGATTTTGTGAGTTTTTTCCGGCTCTGATACTTTTGATTATCTCCTTGAATATAAGATGTAATTTTGTTATGAAATAATTGATCATATTCTTATGATTATTTTGTAAAAAGCTACAATTAGTGTGTGTGCGTGTGTATGTGTGAATTAATGATGTAATTTTTTTCAATTAGCAATGAATTGTTTTTATTCTATTGACTTATCAGCATTATTTTACATTATGTAAAAAATAAAATTAATTTTTGGAAATAAGTAATTCACATCAATACTTATAATGCATGAAAAACAACTTTATTTAAAACTCATGATTATATTTTACTTTAAAAAAATTGGTACATAAAATTGATTAAAGTATTAAGTTTTATATTGATAAAATAATTTTTTTTAATAATTAAGAAATTGGGATTTAAGAGAAGAATATCATAAGGTTTAATTGAATCTTTCACATTTTTCTTTGATTTCTTTCCAGTCCATACTACAGCATCCTTAATTTTTCTTTATCCATCCTTGAGAGTCTTTCATTTTTACGAATAATTCCTCCGTCTATTCGTTGAATAGTGATATTACCATTTCTCGAGAAGGCATAGCTCTCGTACATCATTACTGATTGATAATCGATTTCAAAATCGATCCATTCGTACCGGTTAGGACTTAGCTTCCGAAATTGATCTCTGCCATCTGAAATTTAAATAAACAATACATTCTTACGACGAACATAAATATACTCACAATAATGTAGCAAGGCGTACAAAAGTTATACCAGTTTTTGGAGATACAAATTTCCAGTTGAACTGACGTCACGCATGTAGTTTGGAATAGATGACCAATAAAATTTGTAAATACTCAGCATATAATGCACAGTATTTCCAATATTATAACATTTATATAAGCATTTGAGACGATGTAATATGGAAAATGATTAAGCACGCATATAACATTGTTTGCTGAATAAGTTCGAGTACTGCAAACATATCATGACATAGTATGCATCAATTTTATAGGGAGATTGAACCTGACGACGGCATATATCTTCGATGGCTTCGGAAAATCAAGGAGACAAAAGTTATCAATATTAGGCAAGATGTGGACCTTCTTCATTATTTAGAGAAGAGGCTTTTGATCAAACAATAAAAACAATTTGAATCTACATATCCCAGAATTAATGGAAAACTTCAAAATCCACTATACAGTAATCAAAAGATGGTTGAAAAAGTTGAATTTCACCAGAAAGTTGGAACGTTCAGTTCCAAATCAGTTTATTGTTCATGTTTCAAAATTAAGAGGTCAGTCGCCAAATGCTCTCCAGTAGCAGAATAGTGCGAAGATAATATTCACTCACTCCACTTACTTTCCTGGTACAAAAATGAGCTAAATTTTAAATGATTCGTGGTAGAAGGTATGAAATGTTTTATATACCATAACGAAGGCCTCGAAGGACATTGCGTTGGTATCCTGCATCGATGTCTAAATCAGAACTTTATCTGAAGGAGGCTTTGTTGAGTATGTGACAGGATGTTAAGAGAAAATATAATTCACTGGAAAGTCTTACCATTTAATAAAACCCATTAATTCGGCTTTATATCTTCAGTTAGATAGGCTGTGATCTGTTTTAATCACGAAGAGGCCTGTCATGGATGTTATCCTCCATGAGGACAGTGCAAGGATCCATGAACTCGCCAAAAGTAAGTGGGATTCTTTGGGAAATTGTACTCTATCTGATATTTTGATTTTGAGCTAATTGGCAACCATGTACATACTTCGTGCAATGACCAACTTTGTCTGCCAATATTTGTTTTATGAGATTAATGATCCGAAAACATTTATTCAAGACTTTTACTGATGTGGGATTTCTCTCCTATCTAGAAAAATTGCAAGGGGTCATCGTGACAAAGTAGAACCTTAAGTGAGGTACATCCTGCATGCAAAAAAAAGGTAGAACTTTCGGGCTTTCATAATACAGTCGACTCTCGATAATTCAAAGTTGGAGGGACCAATGAAAAACTTCGTATTATCAAGAGTTCGAATTATCAAGAGGGTAGGGGGGGGGAATCCCAAAATACACGAAGGGAAATTTTTTTCTAACACTTTTAAATTTGAAACTATGTAATAAAACAACAATTGTACATAAGTATAAATTATTTTAAAGTATTTTTAAAAAGTACATATTATACAATATAAATATTATACAGAAGTTAAAAGTCCTACGTTAAAAGAATACATTCAATACATGCATACACAATCCTACGCGTCTCCTCTTCGCAATAGCGGACCATCCTTTCCTAACACATGCGTAGCAAGACCATGTGATAGACGAAAGACATGGACATCTGACAACAGGTGCTGTTGGTCTATTGTCCACTTGAAGAAGGAAAGCAATAAAAGAGTCTTTTTACCTGAGGAACCGGAAAACACAAAGGAGGGGTAGCAGACAGATTATCATCAAAGGGGCTACGTTTCAGGGGAGACAAGCAGATACAATACAACACAAAATATGCAAGGTCCAACCCGTTTGCTACAGGATTCTACATGAGCGTTTGAACTGTCGAGATTTTTATAAGATCACTTCTAATTATCGCGTATTCTATTTCGACCAGCCAAAGATTTTACTTCTAAATATTGAGTGTACCAAAACATATCGTTTAAGTTCGAAATATCAAGAGTTTTTCGAGGGACTGAGCATATACTTCGAATTATCGAGAGGTTAGTATTATCGAAGGTTTGAATTATCGAGAGTCGACTGTAAATCGAATACAAATAAGTTTTAAACAGTAAATTAAAAGAAATTATATGGTAGATATACATATAAATAAATTGTGGTTAAAAAATAAATATTATTTCTAAGCTGTTTGAACAATTTGTTGTATTATTAGGTTATTAGCACTGTTTTTAGGCCTTTCAAAAATTTCGTAACAAAAAAAGAAAGAAAGAAAGAAAAGCTCTGAAAAAATATCTGAAGATAAACATTGTCAACATTAATAAATTGAGGTGTTAAAATTAGCTCTCCCTTGTTTAGTTTTTTTTTTATACTCTGTAACAATACGTCAATAATTATATGCATAAAAGACTATTGGAATACACTTTGATGGGTTTGGACTGAATGAAATTCCAGCGAAGCAGTGCAATCTATAAGAATATTTCAGGGTAATAGTTTTATTTCATAGAAGTACATCTGTCCAGGTTGTACTTTAGTCTGTCCATATGTGAAATGTATCCTCAGCAATGTGATTATAGTTTACGGAGAGCATTTAAAAGAATTAGGGTATTCCGTAATTTTATAATGCAATACATATGATATTGCTGAGCTCTTCTTTTTAATTCATGAAGTATTGTATTCATGTGTCTATGTCCTTTTTGTAGTAGAGACATGTAGTAATAAATGTTGTTAACGAAAGTTAAGGTTCCTCCCTCTATTTGCAGGAGTATAGTGCCTGCAAACCCATCTTCAACACCATAAATTTTTTTGAGATAAATGTTTGGCGCGGCATAGTCAAATCTGGCTCTTCCGTCATAAAATCAAACATTCACTCATCCCATATTCAACGTGGCTTCTAAAATGTAACAGGGGGGAAAACATCGGAAATGAGTCCTTCAGGTTGATTTAAATAAAGTATTCCATTTTTCCCATACGAGAGCATATCCTTTCCTAATTTTGGACATTCATACCGCGACGCTATCAATATCCTTCATATATACACCAATCTCTCTCTCTCTCTAATCATTTCTTTCTTACCTCTTTCATCCCAAAGAAGAAAAAATCCCAATTGTCGCTTCACTTTCAGCCATTTTCCCCCCTCGGCCATTCTAGAAAAATCAGTGCCTGTAAACAGGTCTTCCAAGTCGACTGTTGGGCTAAAACTGATCACTGTTCAAAAAACGATGGATAATTCCAATCCGGGTAGAGTTGGGTACTTGGAGCGAACATTTTGCACCAAGTCTTAAATAGGATTTAACCAAAAAGAAAAAACAGTACCAGTGTGGTTTGAAGCGGTGTTTATGATGGGAAGTCTGTAACATTGTGGAACTTCATGTTATTAAAATTGTACATATTTAAATTATGCGAGTTTCATTAACGAAAGGAATCAATGATGTATTTAAATGAGATGATAAAAGTAAAGCTGTTTTGTATGTGGAACCTTATTTTAACGGATTATATTCCAAATACGGAATACTATTATTACGGAATACGGAAAATAACAGACACTCCTATTCACTATTCCTTTCAAATCTGGCTGGTTGACATTGTGGGCTCCAGAACTTAAAATCAATGTTAACTTTTTAACACTGATGAATAAGATATATAATAATACTAGGGCGTAACGAACAAACCCACAACTCCTTCCCATCGCGGTGGGGAGCAGGATTCTAGGGGCCCAAAGCCGGACTGACGCAGAGTACGTATTTAACCAATTTATAAAATATTAAAGACAAAACCTGACTTTGCAGGGAGAGGGGGGGTCTAATATTCTCCGTTACGATATAGAACAGTACACAAAAATCTATGAATTGATTAGTATAGACAAATCTATAAAAATTAATTACCTGGATCAATATTTTCTCGATGAATTATGAGATAATCGTCCCTATCTGGCCTATTATGTTCGTGCTGAAAACCAAGAGCGTGCATTAATTCATGCAATATGGTGCCAAAATCTCTACAACCCATACCAAGAGAAATTCGAGATGAGCAATTGGAGACTCCTTGGAAAAAACACCTGAAATCATAAAATACAATCGAAGTAATAATGAAGCATTAAAATAAATAGAATAGAATTTTAATAATAATTCGTAGGGCATGTGTGTGTATTTATCATCCCACAGTAAGAGTCCTTTTCAGAATAGTGATAATAAAAATACAAATCTCTTTAAAAAAGTGCTCAAACTACTTACCCGTCATCTTTAGTAATTTGAAGGTAGCAACGCTGGTTGTACCTTTCTTCGAATTCAATTCGAGAATGGTTTTCGATTTCCTCCATGGCGCTTTCAATCAATCTCTGGTTATAACCTGAAAAAAAATTGGACTGAATTGTAACTAAATATTCAATTTTCTTATGATGATATATTTGGGAGGGAGAAAGGGGGTATAAGCAGAATCCTGTTTGGAATAACGTATATTTTCTTGCTATTCTAACCCAACTTTTTTCAAACTAATTAGATACACATCTGATCTTTCACGTGCCCCCAAATAAAAAAAATCACATGGTGTTGAATCCGGGGAATACGGAGGTTATTCTATGCCACTTTGCTTATGCTTTTGGTAGTCATGGGCAATGACACAATCCTCGAATTTGAGGCCGCTTTTAGATGACTGTAACATTCACCTCCGTAACTGCTACAATTGGACCACCGATATTTCTAGTATGGTCTTCACTCTCTCTCTCTCTCCTCGCGTTTCCAGCACAAAAATAACGGCAAGAATGTGGTATTTTTCTTCGATGGCAATTCCTCTCTCACACATACTATACATATAATTATCCATCAATGTGCGAAGATTAAAAAAATTATTGATGAATAGCTGTGCAAATTTCTTTGTAAAACATTTTAGAACTATCATTTGAGATAGATGCTTTCATATTTATTGATGTGTAACATCTTTACTCTCGGTTGCTGGATATTTGTTGGAGTGATTTCGTGAAAAGGGACGGAAATGCGTAACAGGAAGTCGGGGGGAAGCGCGCGCTGTTTGATTTGACCAATTCAGCGCCTTGGGTGTGTCTCTTCGCTAGCTTCGTCTCTGGGTTCAACTCTATTAGCAATTAGGGTCCCGTAGACAGAAATCCCAACTCTAAAACAATGAAAGCGCAATCTTTTGGGAGGGGGGAATGGGCGTTTCTAAAGGAAGGGCCAAGTACTCATGTAGTACTGGTCTTAATGATCGAAGGTAAATAGTTCCTTCATAAAAGATAAATTATATGCCTTTTTTTCTTAATTTTCTATATTTTCTCGACTTTGAAATAAACATTTTTTTTCCATGCTATTATTTTTCCAAATTTCCTTTATTCCATTTTCTGATGATTATGTTCTGACAGTTGTCATGATGAAAGAAAATGGCATCACCGAATCATACAAGCCTCTTCTACAACAGTTGAGAGAGATATTCTGTTTGTTTCCAAGTGCAATCCGAGCTCGAGACAGGAAACCCCCATGTTTCCCATTCTATTTTTGTTCTTGGAGGGTCCAGTTTACAACCAGCTTTAAGACTATTTATATGACAAGTGACCCCTCTTTTACTGCCCAACCCATAGTTCACATACATAAAAACTGGCGGACATTCTAGTTATACAAAGAAACTGCTTTTTTTACGCTGTTTCGTTTCTGTCTGAGGAACATCAATTTTTCATTTGTTAGATCTACAATGATAATTAAATATCTTCAATGAGTACGAAATAAGGAATATTCCGAATTTTGTACAGTAATTAATTTTATAAAAATATCAGTTTTAGTTAAGACAGAAACCTTTATATATATATATATTTCTATTCATTCAAAACAGTTTTCTGTGATATTTCTCAATATTAAATTGCATCAAAATCCTTTTTTAAACAGTTTAATGACAAGATAAATTTATAAGAATAATGGAATGAATAGTGTAATGTGATTTAAATTATTCTCTTTCCTGAAATATTTCAGAAAAGTTCTTTATTTCCAATTCAGTTCAATAGTTTTATTTAAAAACGTTTTAAGACATGTAACAAAAAAAATCTTATAAAAATTTATAAAGTACAGTGGCGTAACTACCAATGGGCTAGGTGGTGCCGCGCACCGGGCCCTCGCGCCTTGACCACCAAGCAAGTCAAACTTGCGATAATTTCTTCCATAATTGAGATATAAATATAGAAGATTGTTACATAACTCTGGATATTGTTAGTCAATATAATGGGGACATATGTGCGGCAGAATGGTTAGTTGAAAATGGACAAACAGTCATTTTGGTGGTCGCATACATTTCTCCGAATCAAACAGTTAAAAAAATTAAAGATTTCCTGCATTTTGCACTTTTACCGTATACCGAAGGTGTGTGGGTTCTGCTCTTTTAAAAAAAAAAAACTATCACTCGCTTCCCATGATTTTGAGTGGTGATTTTTAACGTTAACTTCAGTTTGCCAGAAGCTGAGCCGCTCATAGCTTTTCTGAAAGATGAACTCAAGCTCGAAATGAACACGAATCGAAATGTTTCGACAACAGTGGTACTGTTACAGACGCCGTTTTTCAACGATTTTTAAATACTTTGAAATCACAAGTATATGTGTCATACTTTAGTTTTCATAAATCTATTGTCTCCGCTCTTCCCCAAATTGAACAAGAATAAATATTTTTGTTAAAAAACTGCATTACTCCTTTTGTTAATTAAATAAAATTTTCATTAAAGATATAATTATTCGATAGAAAATTATTTCCAGTCATACCCGATTCATGTTTTTCAGGATTAAAGTCACTATTGCGTATTTACCACTATAACAAGTCAGATGTTACACATCATATGCGACTACTGTAAGACTCGTTTCTTTTCTTTTTTTTTATAGAAATTGATTTAAGTCAATTTGTAACAAATTTCATCGCAGAAGAAAGATAGATTACATAATTACTTAAGACACAAATAAAAATACTTAATTGCCTAAAATTTTGAGAAATAAATGAAAACACTTCTGTGATATACTTATTTCTAGTAAACTTAATTAACATTTGGTAATACATTTCAAATAAAGTGGATCCACAATCATTTTACTTACTCAAAGCAGGTTCAATTTTATAGAGAATTCGATACGGTCCATCTTCCTCCTGAATAAAATAGAAAGACAGATAAATAAATAACTAAAGATAAAACGAATCGTTCAAATTTTTACAATCTTTAGTAAACACACTCTCAAAACTACATCACTATCGAATACGTAACTGAAGAAAGAGTTGTTAGTTCCTATTTAAAAATACAGTCGACTCTCGCTCATTCAAACCTTCGATAATACGAAGCTCTCGCTAATTCGGAGTATATGCTCAGCCCCTAGAAAAACTCTTGATATTTCGAACTAAAGCAATACGTTTTAGTACACTCAATATTTCGAAGTAAAATCTGTAGCTGACCAGACTATAACACGCGGTAATTCGAAGTGATCTCATATAACTCTCGACAATTCGAATACTCACTATCATGTAGAGTCCTGTAGCAACAGGTTGGAGCTTACATGTTTTGTGTTGTATTGTCTTTGCGTGTCTATCCTGAACGTAGCCCCTTTGATGACCATCTGTATGCTCCCCCTTCTTTGTGTTTCCCGGTTCCTCAGGAAAAAAGTCACATTTATTGCTTTCCTTCTCTAAGTGGACAATAGAACGGCCGCACCTGTTGTCAGCCATCTATATATTTCGTTTAACAAGTGATCTTACTACACAAGTGTTCAGAAAGGATGGTCTGCTGTTGTGAAGAATAGATGCGTAGGATTGTGTATTTTGCGTCGGAGTGACATGCCGATTTATGGCTCCTCTGTCTGACGTAGTATGTGGCACAAAATAGGGCATGGGCTCGACTGGACCCTGCCGTGAAGAATCAATGATGTTGGGGACAGTGTCTGAGGGAACCGGGTGCGGAACAATTTTATTTCCAATGAGGAATGGAAGAGATTTGGATGGGGCGTGAAAGAGTCCTGTTCGAGAGGTCGAGAAAGAACTTTTTCCTACTCTCTTGATAATTCGAAGCTTTTCATTGGTCCCTCCAACTTCGAATTATTCAGAGTTGTCTGTAACTACAATCAACTCTCGATAATTCGAAGTTGAAAGGACCAATGAAACACTTCGAATTATCAAGAGGGTTGGAAAAAAACTCCCAAAATACATGAAGAGAAATTTTTTCTAACACATTTAAATTCGAAACTATATAATAAAACAATAATAGTATATATATATATATATTATATATATATATATGTATATATATATATATATTAAATAGAAGTTAAAAGAATATATTTATATATTAAAAACAACTATTAAAGAAAACATACTGTACATAACTAATTTTTTGACGAAAAAAATCTGTTATCTTTTTTTTTTTTTGGTCTTCAATCTAACTTTGCCTATAGATTTTTCTAGCTTGAAAATCGTCCGCATCAACATGATTTAGAAGGGAAAAGTTGCGAGGTTTGTTTAGTGACACTTTAGTTTCTGTCAGAATTATCAGAGTCAACTCCGATGGTCATCAAAGGGACTACGTTACAGGGGAGACAAGTAGAGACAATTCAACATAAGACATGTAAACTCCAGCCTGTTTGCTACAGGACTCTACATGATAGTGAGTGTTTCAGTTGTCGAGAGTTTTATTAGATCACTTCCAATCATCACGTGTTGTATTCTGACGGGCCACAGATTCTACTTCGAAATATTGAGAAAACCAAAAGGTATTGTTTTAGTTCGAAATATCAAGAGTTTTTCTGGGGACTGAGCATATACTTCGAATTAGCGAGAGGTTCGTATTATCGAAAGTTTGAATTAGCAAGAGTCGACTGTATATGGAATGTAGTAATACTTATTTTATAGAAGAAGTAAAAAAAAAAGAAGGAATCACAAGAACGTCATTGCATTCATATTTATTATTTTACTTTTAAAATTAAAATATATATATATAAACATTTTTACCAGATTTAATTTTTGTTTCATACGCATTTTTTAAAGAATTTTTTCTCCTCATTTTTATTAAATTAATTTAAAATAACATTACTCTCTATATATTCTATAAAAATTGTGCTATAAAAATAAAATACAGAATACCATATTACCAGAATACCATCATAAAAATAAATTCGTTGTAGCACACATTTTTTGTAATTAAAAGCTAATGTTTAAATACCATACCATTGGATTGGGAATAAATATCTTTTCCCTCACTAGTCCTTTTCTGTTTCAATACATAAAAAACCGATAACCATGCAAGGCGCGCCACAATTTAACAGATAGTTTCATATACAAAAAATAATTTATTTATATTTTTTAAAGTATAATTCTCCTTGATATAAATACTTTTTTTTTCTCAGCCTTTCTCTGAAAACAAAATTTATAATTCCGAAGACCCTTCTCTACTCATATCGAATCATCTTCTAAATCCAGACACTAGCCTAGTGCCACTGAAGAACCGTCGTGTAGAGGAGACGATGCACGTTAAATCTGTTGAAGGTCAAAGTCCTCTCGTAGGCGGGGTGTTGGAGTTAAGAGAGGGAGGGGCCAGCTAAGGTATCCTCCTCGTTAAGGCGTCTCAGGGGTGTTAATTTTGTTTCGAGGGGTGAAAATTCAAACAGGTATACTTCACTTAAATTTAAATTAAGTAATTCGAATCTTTTACACATTATTTGCAAAGGATTATGGTTTCAAAAAAGTACAAAATGTTTGAAATATAATCATAATTTTAAAAATTATAAGCATATGCAAATAAGAAATAATTTTGTAATGAATATTAAGAAATTCTTGCGTTGCGCTCGCTATTTTCTAAAATAGTAGCCTTTGATGTATGAAACTTTATAGAATTATAAAATGTATCATACTCTTTATACCCTAGTTATTTAAGAATAATATATCTTTTGTATTACAAAATATTTGAAAAATATTGAAATTTTTTAAAACAATTTTGAAAATACATATTTTTTATTTTTAAAAAAAATAAATTTATTATTCTATTTATTTAAAATTACTACGGTGTAATAAGGATACATTTAACTTTATAAATCAACTTATTGCTAGTAATTAAAGCTACTACTTTTGAAAATAGCACGCGCAACGTAAAACTTAATTAATATTTCTTATAGAAATATTTCTTATTTTCATATGCTTATAATTTTTTAAATTATGATTATATTTCAAACATTTTACACTTTTCTTAAGCCCCATTCCTTTATAAATAACGTGTAAAAGATTCGAATTATTTAATATTAATTTCAATGAGTTATATGTATTTGAATATTGTTTATACTCTTAGCCCTCTAGAGAAAGTTAACACCTCTGAGACCCCTTAAGCGACCGTGGTTCAAAATTATGAGTTCCATCGCCAGTAGCCCTTGAGTTGCTTCATATTGCAAAGTTAATAAACGTTCACTCACTTTTCCATCAGTTACTGCTTTATGAATCCGAGTAATCATATGCACAACGTCTTTCTCAGCAATTATTCAGCGGATGAAAAAAATCTCTGATGGAAGATCCAGTAATCATTTTGACGGTGCAAAATCGAATGAACACTAAACAACGTACTTAAAACTGCCATCTTAGAGGGAATGATAAAATTCAAGGATAATGTAAAAAAGTGTATACCAGCTTTTCTTAAACTTTCAATATTTACGACCCAGTATTCAATCATAATTTTCATCTCGCCCCCTCCATACAAATAGCAATCAATGCATGGAATTCAATAATACTATACTTTGACGTTAAGCTACAGTACGACTTTAACCTCTTGCCGCCAGCGTATATATACGTCTCACTCAGCCAAAGCATTAATTGCCTCAAGCGTAAATATACGTCTTTCCAAATTATGTTTTTTTCTGTGCACTGCTATCCATAAAATTATTCCGAAGGCTTTGGAATGCAATAAAAGGACTTTGAAAATGTTTGCGAAGGATTTTACTTATATCAGAGGATTTCCTTATTTATTCCTTTCCTGTCCCCCCCCCCAATACATGACATACGCGCGCCTACATAGAAATTGAAGGTATTGGATAGCGAATGGAGTAACTGTTAATCGACAGTGAAAGAATTATTTAAAACCGTTCAAATTATCAAGATAAATGTTAACTGTTGTATCTGAATTTTATAAGTGACAAGTTCATGGGTCACTGCTAATTATTAAATTTGTTCTTAGTATTGTTAATATAATTATAGAATACATTGTGCTGTACTGATGCATTTATAAGTGTATTATATCAACGTAAATAAGTAAAAAAACAACTGATATAATAAATGCACTTATATAGGTGTATTTTTCAGTGTATTATATCAGTTGCTTTTTACTTTTCAATATGCTCGCGCCCCCCTCGTAGAGTTATCACGCCCCTTAGAGGGGCGCGCCTCACAGTTTGAGAAACGCTGGTGTAAACATCAAATTTAAAGTATTTTGAAAAATTAAAAAACTCCTTCCAACAATTTTTTTAAAGAATATGTAATTACGTACTATTGCTACAGTGAGGACGTTCCAGATAACTCGCCAATTTGGCAACCCCGGTCTCGTATGTGTCGTACGCGCTGAATTGGCAACCAGGTGCTTCGTTCAAAAAATGACGCGATAATATGTAAGAACAAAAGAATATTCTTTAAGTTCTTCACTGTTTTTACGTTTAACCTAACACAGTGAGATACATTTCACGCGAAAGCGCTTAAGGTATCCGACTACCCTGAAATTGTGAATTTTGCCAGAAATTGACAATTTTTCTTACGATTTTATTTTATATGCCAACTTATTAGCTTTATAAAGATACCAAGTTTATTATTTTTCGTTCACTAGAACAAAAACTACAAGTGGTTTAGTAAAAGCAGATGTCATTACTTGAAGCAAGTTGTCATACTTTGAAACGCGTTTTATCAAAATGTTTCTTTGTTTTTTTTTTTGTTTTTTGAAACCGCTTAAACGGGCTAGCGATTTCTAAAAAGGTTTGGAAAATAACTAACTGAAATTTTTTGTGTATGTTCCGCATTATAGTGCAGAAGTCTTTTAACCTTCAGATTTATCAATCATTGTTTTACTACAAAATTTACAGTCCCTTATGTTAATACAATCACTGTTTTTTTAAGCAATTTCGTATAATAACTAAGATAAAGTGCTCTAGTTTTTTTAAAAATTAAATTGTCTCTTATTCTGAAGGCCATTTCAAAAATGAATAACATAGCAACGCTTCATTATTGAAAAATTGAAAATTTGTTCATAAACTTTTGGTACAAAATGGACCGCATTTATGATTCTTTTTTTAATTTTTACTAATTTTTTTCTATTTTAGTAATAATAATTTATTTTTCTCTTCTTAATTTTAGCATATTTTTCTTAAAATGTACTAAGCAAATCTAAAAACAACAACAAAAACAAAAAAATCCCCATATCTCCATTTTTTTAAAAAAAAATTGTCGCAAGTAGTCGGATACTTTAAGACGAAATATCAGTTAACTCGAAATAATACAACGGTCCCAACAAACTACTATGTATTTTCATGTATTTTTTCTCTTAACACGAAACAAAAATCGCTTAACACAAAAATATTTTTTTTCTGGGAATGAATTTAATACGAAAAACACCAGAAAGTTAAGAGGGGCATGAAATGAAAGAGGTGGTTTCGCATTATTTTCTGTATTATTAGACTGTCCTACTTTATGATGGGGAAAATTCGTTACAATAGATGATGATAATGTGTGTACAGCCCTAATTATGACAGATAAAGAAATTGTGGTGTTTGTTCAAAGCTCAAAAAATATCATCGATGCAGATTCCGAAGATGAAAATGAAACGAATAATGCAGCTCCTATTCCCACATCATCCGAAATGAAGAACATCATGAAAAGTATGCGCAGTTATTTAGGAGAACATTCCAATGGTGAAATGAATAAAAAAATGGACCTCATCGAACAATTAGTTGACAATTGGATGCTAAAAAAGACAATGCAAAGTAAAATACCAGAAAACTTTCCAAAAACTCAATAAATGTTTTGTTTTTCAAAAAATTTAAAAACTTTGCATTACATTTCATTAAGTTCTAGTGAATGTTTTTGTTTTATTGATTTTTATTAAATACATGCTTATATACATATCTATGTAAATGAAATATACTCTAATAAACTTAATTTTGTTAATTTTTGGTTTTTTTTTTTTTGCTATATCCTTTAACATGAAATTCTTCTAACGCGAAAAAATATTTCAGTCCCCTCAGTTTTGGGTTGAAACGATTTTCACTCCTATTTCAAACTTCTAAACCTTTTCTTACTTTTTTTCCAAGCGGTTATTTAAAATCTCCTTTCAATAACCGCATTCAGATATTTAAGAGGTAATGAATAACGGACTTAAAAATAATATTCTCTGTAATCTTTGATATTAAAGAAATTCCTCCCCTGTCTCCCCTCGTTCCGTCTAGATGCGGCAACCGGTTGAAAGACGGGCGTGGTTGTCAGAGATGTGACGTCATTAACTAAATCAACTGGATGATGGTTTCCCACTCACCCCTCCACCAGCGTTGTTGCGCTGCACTCATTGCACTCACATTATATTCTTATGTACACTTCAGCAAATTATTCTAATTTTTTTTCTATTTATTATGATGAGGGGATGATAGAGTTTTTTCTAAGGTTCCACGTAAATGTATAACCGTTACCGTTACCCGATTTTCACTGTAGATTTGAGTGTTCATTTAGAGTCATAATACTAATTTGATAAAAAGCAGAAGAATTTTTAAGGCTTAAAAATATGGAATATCACTTTTTACTGAATGAATTTCAACAAATTATAAATCAAATTTGGGAACTACTCAAAATGGATCCTTCCATATCGGCATACAAAGACTTGCTCCGAGTCGTATCTGTATCCTGGTGTATCCCGAGTTATACCTATGCTCCATCTTGTGTTGTTACCACTCAATTGTTTTACAAGACAGCTGATAACAATCCATAATTCTTCCATTTATCTCCTTTTTGATAACAAAAGGAGGGAATTGTTCTTTGAAACTGTATCAACCAAATTAGGTACTTCTCCATTAACATTTAGAAACCAGTGATTTAAATAAACATTTTGAATAAATCTGTCGACAAGTTTTCTAACTTTAGTAGAAATTATTACATTGATTATTCTTGTGGAATATAAAAAGAAAAACTTTTTTTAGAAATAATTAATATTTCTATTAACATGAATACGTAGATAAATAAATTAAAAGTAAAAACTTTTTTAAAAACAAGCTCTTATTTAAATGCGCTAAAAAGAATAAAATAAACTTTTCCTTTAAAACATTTTTTTACTATCACCTTATAACGTCATTACTTAATTTATATGACATAAAAGCTTGTCGCGAGATTTAAGTACTTACATTTATTTAATTTGAGAATTTTAAAAATTAAATACAATCAGATCAAGTTATTTAATTTACTTGTTTATCTACACAGGTAAATCTCACGACAAGCTTTTATATCATATAAATTGTGTAATGATGCTATAAGGTGATAGTAAAAAATGTTTTAAAGGAAAAGTTTGTTTCATTCTTTTTAGCGCGTTTAAATAAAAGTTTGTTTTTAAAAAAAAGTTGTTGTTTTTTACTTTTAGTTTATTTTTTACTTTTTAGTTATTCCTGGACAGGTTTCTCAGTCTGTTCGTCTCATTTAACGCATCATTGTTGCAAGGTCGTTTGATGGTTAATTTCGAACAGTCTAGCTAAATGAATTCTCGCAAAAAGGGTATTAGACGAAAAACACAATTTTTTTCTTAAATACGTAATTTTTAAGCAATTTCTTCAATCTTCGTTCAGATCTCGGATAGTATTGTTCTACACACACACACACACACAAAATGTTTCTTGAGATTATCTTCATAAAGGACGAAGTTATTAAATGTTTAGTTAAAATTTTGAAAACGTTTCGGCATTTTATTTTTTTAAATGAGTTATTCTAAAAGAGTAAAGCATGAACTGTTTTAGTACAGAAAGTAGATTCATTTAAACGAAAAAAATTAATGCACAACGATTTAGACATCTTTTTCATAAAAACGCATCGATTTTGACTGATTTTTGAAAAATTACAAATATTATTATTTTGTAAAAAAAAAATTATACCGTACGTGGCGAAATAAATGATCTTTCCGATTCTGTAATTATTTTTTTGTCTGAGTTTCATATAAAAATTAGATCACTGTTTTAAAAACGTCAAAACTCAAAAAAAGTTTTTCTCTCATTGTTCTTCATTTTGCATCGCCGAAATAAACAGCCCACAGGGGTAAAACAATTATGCCTTTTAAGGTTTTTAATAAATATATTTCTAACTAATTGCAATATCGGAATACAAAGGGTCAAAATATACATTCTCATCCAAACTAAACGTGTATACAAAATTTCAGCTCAATCGGTTGAAGATATCAGCTTCAAAATTGAGTTGCAAGATTCCACCCAAACAAATTACATTGCAAGTTAAATAAAAGCTTGTAAAATAAAACAACGTTGTTTTGGGAATAACATTAAGATGCTGATTACTGAAAAATATAGAAATAGTGTTCACTACTGGACCAGCACAGAGATGCAATAATTAATATGTATTGTTTATCATCCATAAATGAAAAAATGTAAAACAATGCATTTACCTTTCTTCGGTAATATTTTCATAACGTCTTCATTGGAAAACAAATAATTTATTATACACATAAAACGACTTAAAAAATGGCTTAATATATCATATCCATGCAATACAGATGAAAATGATGATGACGTGCTAACTTAAAATTTGCGGAGACATTTTTTTGTATTGTTGTGTTGTTGTTCCTAACGCCACCTGTCTAACGTAGTCAGATAGAGGCCCACGAAATTCATCAATACATTTTTTTCTAAAGGTATTTAAACAAATATATATGTATATATATACGGAAGGAAAAATTTCTTTAAATATTAACCCAATAAAGGCTTTGGTATATAATGATTGAATCAGACATTTAAAATAGCAAAAGTATTAAATTTCTTGCATAACACTCGAAATATTTCTTTAAAAAAGTTTAAAAAAACAAAAGGGGCTGTTTTAAAATAAATCTTGACGTGGAAAATTAAATTAAGTTTTTTCAAAAATCCGGATTAATCATTGTTATATAGTTTTCATTTTTTAAATAGAATATATTTCACACAGAACATAATAAGGGGGGAAATAATAATTGCATTTTGGTTACATTTTAGGTAGAAATGTTTTGCTTTTTGCTTGGCGCTTATTAAAGAGTTTGAAAGATTCAAATTTTATATAAAGTTTATCTATGTATACATATAGTATAATAAAATAAAATAAAATAATAAGTTAGAAAGTTGTACTACCTACAAGGCCAAAAAAGAAAGAAATTGGATTTCAAGAAACATAACAAATATTAACAAATTTTTTTTTTAAATTATATATATATATATATATATAAATTTTTCTTCTGGTACATGAATGTTTTATTTTTTATGAATAACCATTATAAACACACACACATATATATATATATATTAAAAAACCCTTTAGATGAGAAGGATATATAGATTTGGATAATAAATCCAAATTTAGGTTTACGGATGCTACACTGTTTATAAACATAACAGGTTTAGGGTAGGTATAATGCAAAATAAACTTGAATTTTTTTATAATTCTTTAAATTGAAAAAATATATATATGAGAAAGAATTTTTATAAATAAAATGAATTATAAAAGTATTTTTTTTAAAAAAACTTACATCACATATCCAAAATTGACGTCCCCACCCTGGGCATAGCATGCCGTTATTCAAATTTTGTAGCTTGATCTCAAGTAAACTCAAAATATTGTCATTTATAAGTTCTTATTCTACTCTTAGTATTTTACTTAGCTTAATGAGAAAGTAACTATAAACGCTTCTTTCGGGGATTCCCCTTTCTTAACGAGTTAATTAGGAAAGTAAACAAGCTGTTGACGTCATAAGCTGACGCAACTTGAATACAAAATCACAAACAAAAGGGAATTTTTTAAAAATTTACTATATAAAATTTATTTTTATTTTAAAATTAAATAAAGATACATTTTTACTAAAAATAACTTACATCACATTTCCAATACTGGCGTCCCCAGCCCCTGCATGCCATTTTAATTCTCAAATTCTGTAATTTCGATCTTTAGTACACTTAAATAGATGCTGCTTTCTTTTTAATCAGAACGTAACTAAAAGTGTGGTTGTTTTTTTTTTATCGAGTTTCCTTTTCCTATGCAAGGGATGATAAATTACTCTCTGATATCACAAACTGATAAAACAGAATACGAGATCAAACATGAAAAGAAAAGGAGAATTTTAATTGGATAAATTTTGAAGCTTTTGTAAATGCAAATATGTAACTACTGAAATACTTGTTTTGCAATATATCAGATGTCACATCAAAATGATGAAATATAATGAATATATTTTTATATATATTGCAATATCCTTCAACACGAAATTCTTTTAACATGAAAAATATTTTAGTCCCCTCAGTTTCGTGTTAAGCGATTTTCATTATATTTCATCATTTTGATGTGACATCTGCTGAAAACCTACAATCCTGGTTCCTAAGGCCAGTAGTTTGCTATAGTACTACTGTGGCTAATACTTTTTGCTATTTGACTAGTTATCTTTGGTTTATAACTATTTTGTGTATATTTACAAATATATATATATATATATAAACAAATTAGTTTATTAGAGTTTTCTTTTATTTACATAGATATGTAAAAATGCATGTATTTAATAAAAATCAATGAAGCAAAAACAATCACAAAAACTCAAAGAAATTTAATACTAAATTTTCAAGTATTTTTTTAAAAAAACTAAACATTTATTAAGTTTTTGTAAAATAATCTGATTTTTTCTTTGCATTGTCTTTTTTAGCAACAAATTGCTCGATATTGTCCATTTTGTTATTCATTTCTCTTTTCGAATGTGTGTCTAATTACTGCGCATACTTTTCATGATGTTCCTCGTTTCGGATAGCATAGAAACAGGAGTTGCATTATTCATTTCATTTTCATCGTCGGAATCTGCATCAGTGATATTTTTTGAGTTTTGAACAAACTTTAAAATGTATTTATCTGCCCTAATTGAGACTGTACACTCATTATCACCATCTACTGCAACGAATTCTTCCGATGATATGGTAGGACAGTCTAATCCAGTTGGTGTTTTCCATATTTTATTCATACTCAGAAGGGAAATCTTTTAGTGTTAAGCGATTTTCGTTTCTTGTTAAGAGAAAATATTCATGAGAATACATAATAGCTTGTTGGGATAGTTGTATTATTTTGTGTTAACCGATATTTCGACTTAAGTATTTTCGCGTTAAGGTATCCGACTACCCTAAAATTGTGAATTTGCCAAAAAATTACAAATATTTTTTTTTTATAATTTTATTTTATAGACCATCTTATTAGCTTTATAAAAATACAGTTTATTATTTTCCGTTCACTAGAACAAAAACTACAAGTGTTTTAGTAAAAGCAGATGCCATACTTTAAAAACGCGTTTTACTCGAAATGTGAGTGTTTTTTTTAAAAAAATGCTCATACGGTGCAAGCGATTGCTAAAAAAGTTTTGAAAAAAAAAAAACTGAAATTTTTTGTGTATGTTCTGTGTAATAGTAGAAGTGTTTTAACCGTTTGATTTATCAATCATTGTTTTAATACAAAATTTACAATCAAATTTTATTACAAAATTTATGTTAATATAATCAGTGTCTTTTTTAAGCAATTTCATATAATAACTAAGATAAAATGCTCTAATTTTGCAAAAACTAAAATATCTTTTTTCCTAAAGGTCATTTTAAAAATGAATAACATAGCAGCACATCAGTATTGAAACTTGTTAGTAAGCTTTTGGTACAGAATGGGACTTGTTTTTGTCATTTTTTTTTGTAAATTCTTACCAATTTTTTCCCATTTTGGTAATAATAATTTTTTTCTATTCTTAATTTTTGCATATTTTTCTTAAAATGTACAAAACAAATATAAACCACAAAAAAATCCCCGTATCTCAATTTAAAAAAAAAGTTGCCGTAGGTAGTCGGATACCGTAAGCGTATTTCACTGTATATTAATAAATAATATTTTTTGATTTTCCTATGCTATTTTTTTTTTAAAAAATTCGTTGCTGTTGAAAATTTTATAAGATATTAAACTACATATGTTTAGTCTGACATTTTGAATGGAATATTTCATTTTAAATAATCTCCATAATCAGGTGTATTTTTTCGTCTTTTTTATTCTCTCTTACATATTTTATGAATATCCTTCACATTAACATAATCTGTATTTAGGTTAGGGGTGCCAATACCGCTTCCCGGAGTACGATGCATCAATGCAGTTTACTGTTCTTTTATAAAAAATACATATTATGGTTTATTTCTGTAACTATCCTTGCCTATACCAAATAAATAGCTTGAAATTTTAACATGACCTCTATGTGTGAATAAATCTCATATTTTCACACACACACATAAAAAATATACACATAGAAAAAAGATTATTCAAAAAAATGGATGCAAAACTCTTATGTTTCGATTGAGAAAAATAATGAGGGGCTCTGTGTTTCCTTATTTATCTTTGGTAAAAGGTAGTTTTAATTGATAGCTTAAATAATATTTTAAAAATTAATTGGATTTCATAGCAGAAATTCTCAGAAATTAAAGCTCATTTAAATTGATAACTGAGAAACGCATTCGATTAATATCATATCACAAATCAGTTATTTCATCCCGCTCAACGTATTTTTTTCACCCTTCTCGACTGCGAAAAGTTTCGGTTCGCAGAATGACGAAATGCAGCTATTTGTGAAACAGGGGTCGTTTTAAAATTGCAAAATGAACTAGTTCTATAGTGCACCACCAGAGGCGGCGTAAGGCGTAGGCGGTGTGGGCCACTGCCCACGGCCTCGCGGTGCATAGGGCCTCGCACTTTAAAGCCGAGATAAATTAAACGAAAAGTCAGGAAAATTCAAAAGTGCACGCCACAAGGTTTTTTTTTAATTAATTAACTCTATCTGCTTTTTGCCATAAGATATATCAAAAGATATATATTGATATATCCACTTTCCTTTAAAAAAATATTCTATTTATCGGTGAATGAAAGTTTATGAATAAACAATTCGTGAAAATATATTGTTTTCCATTTTCTTTTATTAAAAATTTCTCAACTTTGCCGTTTCTGCTCATTCGTTCATATTTAGTCAGGTAACATTAGCAGGAGTAAAGCTGCTATCGCGAAGAGTTCCCGGTCAGGGATGGGACATTGCTCGGGACTTCCCATCATTAAAAAGCCAATTAAACTATCGCATGCAAACGCAGCCTTCCTTTGTGTTTCTATAGCATATTATAAATTTTAAAAATATTTTATGTGAGAATAAATAATAGTGGCACTGGTTGTCTTTCATAATTTATCATGCCAGGCTTAGGCACTAAGAGAGATAGAGATAAAGGGAGAAAAATGGGAATCTGTTGCGGAAAAAGAAAATCGGAAAGAGTTGTGTCCAACCAGGTTATAAAGTTCAGGTATGATGAAATTTCTCGGTCAGTCTGAATCTGGTAGCACAGAATCAAATGAATCGGTTCCTTCGACTTCTCAACAACATTTATCCATATCCAAGTCTCCGTTGAATTTGGGAGTTACTCTAGATGCACCGACTATTGATACCGAACGACGAAAATTGGAAAGAGAAATAGGATTGAAAGTTTGCCAATCATAATCTAACGCTCAGATTTCTGTGTTCACGTTGAGTAACTAAAGTCACAGTCGAGAAGAAGTGCTTCTGAAGAGAGATGACAGTGACATTGTGACTGGCATCTCCAGTTTTCCTATTTCTCCTATTTTCCAGTTTTAACCCGGGATTGTGTACGTTTCCCATGACAGATGCTCTTTGGTAATGATATAGCTCAAAGCGGTCCCACACAACAGTTAAATAACAGCGATGAATATTATCCTAAAGTTGAAGATCAACGTCGTTGCAAGTTGGTTTATTCACACAAGTTCTAAATATAAAGTTTTCTATTTTCCATGCAGACTATTTGGCAATTCACAAACTCAAATGGTACAGGAAAGGTGCTGCGATTGGAAACACTTAAGTAGTATTTTACACAGACATGAGAATACTAAAGAACATATGACCTATATATTCCAATAGATAACATTAGAGAACTGAACAAATCACAGAAAACATTAGACAGAGAAAACGAAAGACGAATTCTGGAATCTCAAAAACATTGGTACAATTTGTTTGACAGATTAATTGATATAAAGTTCTTAGCCTATCATAATCTGGCGTTTAGATCTCACATAGATTCTCTCAAAACAGACGAAGATACCGAGAATTCTGGAAACTTCATAGACTAATTTAAATTGATATCTAAATATGATCCTACCTTACGGGAACACGTAAATCACATTAATAATAAACATCTTGCTCACCATTATCAAAGCCACGATATTTAAAATGAATTGATCACAATTATGTGAAACACTGTTATCAGTGAAGTAATTGGTAGGATAAAAGAAGCAAAATATTATTCTTTTTTACTCGACTGACTAGAGACTGTAGTAAAGTTTAAAAATGTCGATCATCTTAAAATATTGTAGTACATCAACTGAAAGTACAGAAGAAAACTTGATTGGATATCTTGCTTTGACCAATGCAATACTGGGAGAGCTAGAAAAAAATGGCTTAGATATTCAGAACTGTCGTGGACAAGGATACGACAATGATGCAAATATGATAGGCATAAATAGTGGAGTTAAAACTCGAATATTAAATATAAATCCCAGGGTATTTTTCACACCTTGCGGCGGTCATAGCTGGAATCTGTTATTGGTAGAGGCAGGTAATTCATCAGTGGCAACAAAAACATTTTTTGGTTTTATTCAGAAGAATTCTTTTTTGTGCTATTTTCAAGTTCCAGAAAACGCTGGAAAATTGTCAAAGATAAATTAAAGCTTGTTAGTAACCCTCTCGCTGCGTAGTGGTACGTCTACTACGTGTACTTTGCCCGCGGAAATAGCGGGATGCGCAGCGAAAGGGTTAAACCTTTATCAGATACAAGGTGGGAAAGCAGAATCGAGGCGGTGAAGGCCGCATTATTACAATTTGATATTGTTAAATGCATAGAAAACTTAAAAACCAAACGGAACAATCCGACACATTCAGTGATTGCGATTCCATTTTAAATGAAATGTACATTTTGGAATTTATCGTGTCATTACATGTACGGTATGAGTTATTAACGCATGTCCATACCGTAAGCAAATTATGGCATTCTGTAAAAGCCCATTTATGCATTACTCTTGAACATTTGTGTACATTTTGTAGCTAGTTCAAAGAATATCGACAAACTGGATTCGGAAGAGGCTTCTCTGACGCTCGTAAGTTTATTGAGAAAAACAGTCATGATTTGCCAAAAGATTTTAAAAATAAAGGGGTAGCCAAAAAGAAAAGAATGTTTGATTTGAAGGCGGCGATCAACCTACAGAGTGTCAAAAGCCGGTATGAAACAGACTTTTTAATACCATGATTGATTCTGTGATAAGCAATATAGATTCAAGATTTATGTTTTAAAATCAACATTTTGAAGATTTTGGTTTTCTCTCTGACTTAAACAAGTTAATTGGTCTCAGGGGTGTTAACTTTCTCTAGAGGGCTGAAAATACACTCATGGACAAAAAAATTAGTGCACCAAGAAATAATTGCGGGATCGTAACGAAACTTGGCATGAAGGTACATGTCGGGAAGATATGTAAATGATTAGAAATGCAGCGTGATTGCGCATTACGAATAGCTGGTAGAGGGCGTTTAGCGTCGTTCTCCGTGGAGTATAAAACAGAAAATCAAAGCTTATTTGAGTGTGCTGAATCGTTTACAAAGGAAGTGCTGAGGTAGGCATGCCATTACGCTGTTTTCGAAGACAATATCAGAAGCTGTCGCAGTTTGAGAGGGGGAGAATCATCGGCATGATGGAAGCTGGGTGGTCAGCTAGGCGAGTAGCTCGTCAGTTAGCTCTGATTGTGTTGAGAGGAGGTGTTGGGACCAGTGGATCCGAGAGATGTCATTTACACGAAGACGAGGCTCAGGACGCCCTCGACAGAGCAGTCGTCGAGAAGACCGCCACATCGTAAGAATAAGAAATGCCTGCATACAGCCAACTGCTTCATTGGCCACCATCCAGGTCGAGGTAGCACCTTCACTAGGGGCCCCTGTGTCTTCTCGAACTATACGAAGGCGCTTGTCTGAAGGACATTTGGGATCGCGGCGCCCATTACGTGTGCTGCCCTTGACGCCCACCCATCGACGCCTCCGTTTGGAGTGGTGCCGTGCACGAGGAAACTAGACTGCAGCGGAATGGAACCAGGTCGTATTTAGCGACGAATCCAGATTCAATCTCAGCAGTGATGATAATCGTATTCGTGTGTGGAGACCCCGTAGTGAACGCCTCATTCCTGCCTTTGCTTTACAGCGACACACTGCTCCCACAGCTGGTGTGATGTTATGGGTGCCATTGCCTACAATACACAGTCACTCCTAGTATTGATCCGTGGCACCATGACAGCCCAGTGGGTTTTCCATGACATCCTGCAACCACATGTGTTGCCACTCCCATGAGCCATTTTTCAACAAGACAATGCTCGGCCTCGCACGGCAAGAGTGTCACAAGACTGTCTCCGCACTGTTACTATCCTTCCTTGGCCTGCCCGACCCCCAGATTTGTCTCCAATCGAGCATATCTGGAATCTTTTGGGACGGCGAGTTGGGTATCGCAGGTTACAGGAACGAAATTTCTCAAGACATCATACAGAACTTGTATCTCTCAATGCCCGATCGTGTCGCATCGTGCATTTGCGGTAGAGGGAGTTCAACAGGGTATAAAATCCTCCGTTCTTTTGCCTTTTAACCCTGAAATAAATGATCCTTTTTTTTTGATTTCCTAATCATTTACTTATATCAAAGTAGTCATTACGTATGTAAAATTTCGTTTCATTCTGACTACTCCTTCTTGGTGCGCTAATTTTTTTGTCCATGTGTGTATAAGCAATATTTAAATATATGTAACTCTTTGAGAGAGAGAAATTAAAATTAAGTAATTTGAATCTTTTTACTCATTATTTATAAAAGAATGGGGCTTCAGAAAAGTCTAAAATGTTTAAAACATAATTATAATTTTAAAAATTATAAGCATATGAAAATAAGAAATATTTCAATACGAAATATTAATTGAGTTTTACGTTGCTATTTTCTAAAGTAGTAGTTTTAATTAATAGCAATAAGTTGATTTATAAAGTTAAATGAATCTTTATTACACCGTAGTATTTTTAAATAAATAAATAATAAATTATATTATTTTTAAAAATAAAATAATAAATTATATTTTTTAAAAAATAAAAGATATAATTTTAAAATTTTTTTAAAAGCTTCAATATTTTTTAAATATTTTGAAATACAAAAGATATATTATTCTTAAATTAGTAGGATTTAAAGAGTATGATACATTTTATAATTCTATAAAGTTTTATACATCAAAGGCTAGTATATTAGAAAATAGCGTGCGCACAATGCAAAAATTACTTAATATTTATTACAAATTTATGATTATATTTCAAACATTTTGTACTTTTTTGAAACCATAATCCTTTGTAAATAATGTGAAAAAGATTCGAATTATTAAACTTAAATTTGAAAGAAGTATACCTGTTTGAAAATTGTTTATATTTTCACCCCTCGAAACAAAATTAGCAACCCTGAGACCTCATAAAAATATTCCAAAAGAGCAAATACTGAAAATCTGTCAAGATTTACACACAGTCCTGCAAGTAGGTGAGAGAAGTGACTTCCAACCTTACGAATTATATGAAGAATTACAAAATATGATCCCAAATTTACTCAATATCATTACAGACGTGAAACATCTGCTCCAATATGTCATAGAGAACGATTTGAAAGAAATTTTCCCAAATATTTACATTGTTTTTCGAATTTTGTTAACAATACCTGTAAGTATTCTGCTGAAAGGAGCTTTTCAAAATCAAAACTAATAAAAAAAATTATGCAAGAAATACAATGGGCCAGCAAAGACTTTCAGCTTTGGCAGTTTTATCTATTGAAGCAGATATAGCAACTAAGTTAAATTACGAACCAATCATTAAGGATTTCAGCAAAACTAAAAAAAAATTTCTGTTGCTTTAATTTTTTCTTTCATTATTTTTTAATGTGACCAAATAAATAGGAGCAAAAATATTGATTTTTTCTCTGTATGAATAAAAATTGGTTTTTTATTTTACCAACCCTCTTATGCCACCAGAGGGCCTCGCGAAATGTATTTTGCCCACATGAAGTTCAAGTCTCACGCCGCCACTGCCAGGGAGAACGTAATAACATCCAAGGAAATGCTCAAATCTCTCATAGTAGAAGAAGGGAACAAAATAACCACAAATGAGACAACTTAACTAGATGAATCCATCACAAATAGGTCGAAAGACATTATAAAAAAAGGGGATACCATATAACCTTTAGTTAAAGTCCATTATTATAAAGTTTTTTTCAAGTGTACGCAGACATTTTTGACGCACACGATTTGTGTCGTTCTCAAGTTATAAAGATTTGTTTTATTTAATGTAATAATCAGGTGATTTTTGCTTATACTGTCTGAATTTACGAAGTTCGAAGAATAAAAAAAAATAGTATTGATTCACAGAAAGACTTCATTTAATTAGCAATCTTCGCATGAGTATGAAAGATAATCGTCTGTCTGCAGACTTTCGGAGACAAGTGTATTGTGATTTTTCCATGACACCTTTCATAGTCTATAAAAGAGAAAAATCTTAACATTAAATAAGAGACCTTCACGGACCCCTTAGAAAGACGTCGGGGACCCGGTTTACCACAGGGGGGGGGCACACCCTGTGGGCCCACAGTTTAAGAACTTCTGAATTAATATATACAATTTTCTAAATGAATTTACACTTTTTTCTTTTACTTAAAAAAATTAACACTTCGTTTATTTTATCAGTTAAAGAAAATGATGCTTCAGAAATTTACTGCACATGATGCTTTTACAAATAGGAGTTTTTGAAGTGAAAACTTATTTAGCGGCGTTGGGCACTTTTTGGTAGGGGAAAATCTTATGGGTTCGCGTCACCGACATGCTCTGACTGGCGCACGCGCAGTGTGCTGTTCGCATTAGACACTTTTTGGATGGGTGAAATCTCGTGCGTTTGCGTCACCGACATGCTTATAGCAGTTTATCTGTAGCTATACAGCTGACGTATAGTGTTGTGTATATCTTATAAGTGAAATTCAATGGATTTGGTGAAAAGTTAAATGTGTGTATACTGTGCATTGCTCGTTGCGATTCCGAGAATAGGCAATACATATTAATGGTTGCAGTTTATATTTCGCCTGGAAAATCTACGAGACAGATACAACAATTTTTGTTGGAAAATTTGATGATTTATACAAAAGAAGGTTTTGAATTACTCGAAAAAACATTTGGTGAAAAATATGATAATGTACCGATGATTTTAAGTGGAGACTTCAATATTAACTTTGCAGATGATAAAAATTTACCACTAATTGATTTTCTAAACGAAACACTTAATTTAAATATGCCCAATGATCGAAAACTCAGTACTATAATATATAAAACGATGATTGATGCGGTTCTTACGCGATACTTAGATAAATTTCAATCAAACATTTTCCTTTCTTACTTTAGTTACCATAAGCCTATTGTATCTTTTTTAGAACAAAATGAAATAATTGAAAGTACAAAAAGTCTAAGTATTGTTCAAATTAATGATGATAATGATGCAAACAATTTAAATAATGCTAAAACTCAAGTACATTGAAATTTAAGTAAATACAAATACTATCCATAAATAATATGATTGTATATTAATTGTTATTTCAATTGAATTGTATTTATATTTTGTCATGATCTTGTACAGCCCGTAATACAGTTGAATAATAAAACAAAATATAAACATGCATTTAGTTGTTGCTCGGAGTGTCAATAGATGTGAAAACCAGATTGATGTTGATAATTTTAATTCAAACATTATGAAATTTCAAATTTTAATGCTCAAAGTTCTAAGTTTTTACTTCTATCGGCAGTCTCTATAACTGCCAATTTTTTTTTACATTAGGCAAGCAAAATTTTTCTAAGATTTGCATATATAGATACGTATATATATGAGAAAGAATTTTTACAAATAAAATTACACAAAAGTATTTTCTTAAAAAAAGACTTACATCACAGATCCAATATTGACTTCCCCACCTCTGGCATGACATGTTGTTAGTCAAATTCTAAAGCTTGATATCAAATTAAACTCAAAATATTGCCACTTAAATTCTTAGTCTACTATTAGTTTATCCCTCTAGAGAATCAAGGAGTAACTGAAAATTTCTTGCGGGGATTTCCCTATCTGGGTCAGGAAGCAACTCGACAACGTCATAAACTGACGTAATTTAAGCACGAAGTCACAAATGAAAAGGGAATGTTTAAAATATTCCACGCACAACTGATCAGTGTTAAAATTAAATAAAAATACATATTTAATAAAAATTACTTACGTCACATTTCCAATACTGGCGCCCCCAGCGCTTGCATGCCATTTTGCTATTCAAATTCTCTAATTTCGATATTTTTTTCGCTTAAAATATCAGCATACAAATTCTTGCTCGTAAAGTAGACGCGTTTCTCACTTCTTAATTGGAACATAACTAAACTTGTGTTTTTTATTGGATTTCCTTTCACTTTGCAAGGGTTAATTAAGAATTCACTGATACCACAAACGGATGAAAGAGAATACGAGATCAAGCATGAAAAGAAAAGGAGGATTTTAATTGGTTAAATTTTTAATCTTTTCTAAATACTAATTTGTACTTACAGAAATATCTTATTTTGCAATATTTAGTCGTTTCTAATAACTCAATAAATAATATTCTTTTATCTTCATCTGCTATTCTTGTTAAAAAAAATTCGTTGCTGTTGTTGAAAATTCTATTAGATGTTAAACTGTGTTTTGTCTGATACTTTGAATGGAATATGACCATACATTCCATTTACCATTACGACTACTCTAAAATTATGAATTTTGCCAAAAATTGACAAATTGTTTTATGATTTTATTTTATGGGCCATCTTATTAGCTTTATAAAAATACCAAGTTTATCATTTTCCGTTCAGTAGAACAAAAACTACAAGTGCTTTAGTAAAAGCAGATGCCATTACTTTAGCCAAGATGTCATACTTTAAAACGCGTTTTACTCGAAATGTGATTTTTTGAAAATAATCAAACGGGGTCGGCGATTGCTAAGAAAGTTTTGAACATAATTAACTGTGTGAAATTTTTTCTGTAAGTTCTGTATAATAGTAGAATTGTTTTAACCTTCAGATTTATCAATCACTGTTTTATTACAAAATTTACAGTCCCTTATGTGAAAATAATCACTGTTTTTAGTGCGTTTTTCACGTAGTGGAACAAAAGCGCTATTATGACGCAAATTTCGTCTTCGTTCCATATTTGGTCGTACCTTTTTCTCAGTCAATAAGCAACCAATTGACCTCGTGTTTTCGACATTTGGTTGCATTTGTGCCCTAGATGAGCCGAATCATATTTAAATTTTTCCATAGTTTTCCCGTTCCTACAAATTGTAAAATACAACATGTGAAAAACGCGCTAAAATTACTTCGCCATGCCAATGATTGATGTCTTGTTTTTTAAGCAATTTCATATAATAACTGAGATAAAGTGCTCTAGTTTTTGTAAAAAAGAAAATATTTCTTATCCTGAAGATCATTTCAAAAATGAATAATATAGCAACATATTAGATTGAAAAAATTGAAAATTAAACCTTTAGTACAGAATGGACCGCGTTTGTACCAGTTTTGGTCAATTTTTACCTATTTTTTCCCATTTTAGAAAAAATAATTTCTTTTTCTCTTTTTAATTTTAGCACATTTTTCTAAAAATGCACTAAACAAATCTAAAAATAACAAGAAAAAAAAATCCCCATATCTCTTTCTTTAAAAAAAAAGTTGTCGCAACCAGTCGGATAACTTAAATAGTCTTCATAATCAAGGGTATTTTCGCCTTTTTTATTCAGTCTTATTTTGTGACTATCCTTCACATAAACATAATCTATATTTAGATTTTGGGTGCCAATCCCGCTTCCCGGAGCCCGCATCACACGGTGCGATTTTCTCTGTTCTTTTATAAAAATATATATTATAGTATAGTCTGCTGGGATGAATCAGTAAATCATTCAGTGAGTCTCCTTAATTCATCTCTGAGCTAAATATGGTTATTTTATACATAGACACTCTATACGAGAGGTAGGCAACCTTTTTTGGAAATGCCACTATTTGATATAAAAAAAAAATGCTATGCGTGTCACTTTCAACTACTCCAACAGACCAAAAAGTATGAAAATGTTACTTATAGGCTTATTAGGGCATTTTTTTGCAAATACACATTTTTTTGTGCAAGTCTTAGAAGCAGAAATTTAAAAATATTATAATAAATAAGAAAAAAAGTACAAATTTAGGTTTAGTTCTTAAACTTTTTACATGTTCAGTCAGTTAGGTTAGGTACAAAATAAAAACGAGTAACTTGAAACCTTTCATTCTAAATAATGATTAAAAAGTATATGAATGGTTATTAAATCAGAAATATTTGCTTAATGTGGCTTTTGAATTCGTTGTTTTTTACCAAGTAATATATAATAGGATTAGTTCTCTCTCTCTCTTTAAGATGCTAACAAAATTAGGTTATTTTAAATGCATATAAATTAGTTTTGAGTGATATTTTGATTTTATTATGCTCATAACAGAATTTTTCCACAAATATGTATCGATCCAAACTTATAACGATATATGACACCCAAATTATGTAAATTTAGAAAATTGCTTGTTGCTACAAATTTCCAAAATTCAACTTAATTCTGATAACTTACAGGTAAAATAAACTACTTATATTTACTACTCAGTCTAGTATGATGTTGTAAGTCAATAATTCCGATTTGGATTTCAGGTGGCTAATAATTAACATCTTGCACAGAAACTGAAAAGGAATTTATAAAAAGATGAGTGTTTTTTTATCATCTTGAAAATCATCAAACCTAGCACTGAAGGAATCCTGCAAAAACTGATATTAAATTTTTAAATGTATCATATCTCGCAGCATTATTAACTTTGGTAGGTAGTTCCTGCCTTAATGTGTTAATCCTTTTTACAAAAGTAAATGTTTAGTCACAAAAGCAGATATATACATGACCAACTGAGGTAGGAAAAATACAATCTTTTTTTTTTGCAATCTAAATTTAAATTATTTAAACGCCTCTTAATATCTGTAAGAAAAGCTCAATTTTATAGCTAATCTATATTTTTAAGTAGCAAGTACTCACTGAACAATTCATTATTTTCTGCCACATATTTTGAAGCACGCTTGTTTATATTTCAAAACCTCACTCGTGCACTTTACTTTGGAAGACCAGAGCACACTACACTGGTGTCCAAAAGTTAAGCATAAATCGTAAAATGCGGAAAACATGGAGTAAATATTCGTAAAATTATTACAAATTTCTTGCGCATATTAATTGTGTGAAGAAGAAACATTGGGTTTATTCAAAACTTTTAGTTGACTACGTCCTGCGCGAAACAACGGCACATGTCGGAACGCGGAGAAACCGATTCACGCAGCATAGGCAGTTCAGACAAGTTTCGTGCAACTGCTGTGCGAAGGAAAGTTGTTAACCATCAAACAAGGTGAATGATGGCACAAAGACGCCAATTGGACATGTTTACGAAAGGAAGAATCGTTGGAATGCTGGAATCCTCACGATCACAAACCGAAGTGTCTCGAATTCTGAATGTGGACCAGTCTGTGATCTCAAGACAGTGGCAGAGGTTTCAAAGAACGGGAGATGTTACCCGACAACCAGTATCAGGTCGACCAAGAGTCACAACCCCTCGCCAAGACCGATATCTGGTAATAAGTGCGCGACGTCAGAGGGGCAGTACTGCCAGAGCACTGGGTTCGGCACACACAGTCGCCACAGGAATACGAATTTCGAGACAAACTGTTTACAGGAGACTCAATCATGCTGGCCTGTATGCCAGAAGACCAGCAGTTTGCTTTCCCCTCACGTCTGCGTATAAACGCGCTCGTTTGAACTGGAGTTTTAAATATCAACATTGGAGTGTGGGAGAGTGGGTTAATGGGATGTTCAGTGACAAGTCCCGGTTTAGTCTGAGTAGTGATTCTCGGCGGGTAACGATATGGAGAGAACGTGGAACACGTTTTGAACCAAGAAACATAACGGAAAGACATCATTTTCCATCAAGAGGAGTAATGGTATGGGCAGGCATCATGATGGACAGCCGCACAGACCTCCATTTCTTCGACACGGGGTCTGTGACTGCTCAAAGATACAGAGACAAAGTTTTTGAGCTTTATGTTCGCTTGATTCGAGGTGCTGTCGGTCCTGACTTCATATTCATGGATGATAATGCACCATGTCACCGAGCGGTGCTGATTGAGGACTTCCTTGAAACGGAAAACATCCAGCGCATGTCGTGGCCTGTGAACTCCCCTCATTTAAATTCTATAAAGCATGTATGGGATATGCTCGGGAGACAAATTGCTGCCCTTTCGCACCCACCAATCTCCGTTACAGAACTGAAGAGAGCTCTCCAAGAAGCGTGGGACCGTTTGAGCTCACAACTCCTTCATCATCTCAAAGCAAGTATGGTAAATCGCTGTGCAGCGTACCTGGCTGTCAGAGGTGTCCACACGCCTTATTAAACTGCAGCATCAGTATTTTATTTAATGTTTTCTTTCATTTTTTCTTTAAAGTGTGAATCCTTGCTATGCTCAGTTTTCTTTCAAACTGCTACTTTGGGTAATAAATTTAATTATTATCATTCTTTTGATTTACTTCTTTATTTTATAACCAGTTTACACTCGCATATAACGTTTCCCGCCATTTTGATTTACAGTTCAGTCTTTATTCACATAATTATCAATTATGCTTAACTTTTGGACACCAGTGTACATTATATTCTCCACATGAAAGTTTTCAGCTGAAGTTCAATTAATTAGGAGTAATTAAAACAAACGTTGATGGTTTCTTTTTTCTCTATGGCAACCATATTTTTAAAAAAAATGCAAAAAAAGGTGTTTTTTTATTTCTATCTTTGCAAATCTCTTAATTTTTTAATAAGTCTTCTTGCGCCACTGTTGCAACTCCGTCGTGCCACACGGTGGCACGCGTGCCGCGGATTGGCCACCCCTGTTCTATACAGTTCTTGGAAACTCTATACAGTAAATTCTTTTCTCTTCTGGGAAATATATATAAAACACAGCAACAGCATTGGGAGGGATTCCCGCGTGATGGAGCACACCAGAGTTTCAGCAGCCTAACTGAATCTTTCAACCGGTTTCCGTTCCACCACTAGAGGGAAGCCGTACAAATCTGGTGGTTCCATCTAGTAGTTGATAAAGCATCTAGCATAAGTAAATATAACCATTGGTTACAATTCCTTATTTTTCTATTACTATATAACCCTTTCCTATACCAAATAAATAGCTTGAAATTTTAACAGGGCCTCTTGGTGTGATAAAAATCTCGTAATACACACACATACATATCGAAGAAAAAAGATTATTTTTTTAAAAAGTGGACGCAGAACTCTGTGTTTCGATTGAGAAAACAATGAAGCACTCTGTTTAATTAGTTGTGTGTTTCCTTACTTATCTTTAACCCCTCAACCGGTTTGCCCATTGTACGGGCCACTGAAAGTTGTCCATAACCGATTTGCCCGTATCCTGTACAGGCCCCGATATTTTCTTTCTTTCTTTGATTTGTGTATATTTTTAGTTCTTAAAGAAAAATTATTTAGTGCAAGTGTTTTGAAAAGGTGATAACAGTGTTTTGAAAAGGTGATGCAGTTTCACTACGGTACTGAAAAGCTTTTCATCTGGCATGTTCTTTGCGGTGAAAAAACTGAAAGTTTTCTTTGATGAAGGCAGGAATTTAAATACTTAAAATTAGTGTTATACTGCAGCATACAAGGCTTTTGCACTCAGACCGGCTCTTTTTGAAACTGCCGATAACACAAACAACAAAAACACTTTCTCGTGAAAAGATGAATTAAATTTGGATACAGATTCAGAATTGTCTGCTGATTATTTAGATAATTCTTCAGGTGAACATATTAAGTCCTCAACCGTTTGTGAAATTATAGGAACATAATATTTTTTTCTGAGATATATGAAAAGTTCTTCATATATCAGGCAGAGTATACTTACAAAAAGCAAACATTAAAGAGTTTTTGTGTTCCACAATTGTAAAATAAAAAATATTGTGTTAAAACTTTAAAATGTAAAATTAAAATGAAATTCTTCCATTTTTTTTATTCTAGTAAGTGTGGTGTTCATTTGTTGCAGTAAAAAAATGTGCCTTTTTTTGGATAAAAAAAATTGACCAGTTAAGGGGTTAGATATAATTTGAAAAACTTTATAAAAAATGTCTCCGCCATGTAGGAGATATTGTAGGTCTCCAGACTGAGGTTTCAAATCTGGACTAACAACTGATGAATGCATGGAAGTGAGTGAGAGTTTATCAACGGCACACTATAAGACAACACAAAAACAATTGGCGACGGACCTCTTAATTTTGTAAACCAGGGTCAAGTGACGCGGAGGACAACTGAAATGGCACCCCTTTTCTGAATTTCCACACCACGTCAAAGAGAGGATTCTGAGCTTCGACAGGCTTAACGTTGGTAGGGTACGATAGCTTTAACTATAACCACAAGGGGGGGGTAGGTTCTATTAATGTATATTGAATAGTTGAGTAGACTTTGAGTCATGTACAACTTACCGACTCAAGCAAAGAGAGCGCGGACTGCATACTTTTAAAAATGATTGTTTATTGAGAGACAGTAGGTACGTCCACTTCTTGGGTTTATTACATGCATACTGACAAAATGTAAACAAAGAGGACTACTAGCGCCCTCTGCATATGCGGGTCGTAACAACGTTTATCAACGCCTCTACACAGAGAGTTTTCAGTAGTACTAAGGCTCTATCTCATCAAACGCCAGCCACGAGTTTTCGACTCTGACTACTTGGAAACCACGATCCCTCAGTGCTTGACAGAATGTATCGCAAGATAAGATTAGAAATTTTCATTATTGCTTTTTAACTTTTCATGTGTAATATATGTTGCTTAGCTTTCAACAGGCAACTTTGGCCTTGTTAGCTCAATAATCAATAGGCTCGTGGCCGGCGTGTCATGAGTTTGAGCCTTGTACCTCTCAAGACCCGCCGTTCAGAGGGGACCGAAGCACATTAAATATGTCGGGGCTCAAACGTCCTCTCGTTGGTGTAGTGTGGAAGTTGGGGGAGTAGCTGAATAGTGCGACATTAATATTCGCTCACTTCACAATGTAGAGTGAGTGAAGCCAAAGCAACTGCCCACCCTCCCCTAGACCAACAGATTTTTCATTTTTAGTAGAGATTATGTACTTTTAGAATACTGCGTTAAGTATTTTTAGAATATTCTACCCTTCCCCTCTTTTAAAGAGGTCTGTGTACGCCTCTGGTTGTATGTATGTATTTTGTGTGAGTCCTCTTGTGTGTGTGTGTGTGTGTGTGTGTGTGTGTGTGTGTGTTTGTGTTGTGTGTGTGTGTGTGTGTGTGTGTGTGTAACTTAAAGGCATAAAATATTTGTTCCTGTTAATGTGTGTGTATTTATTTGAAATAATAAAGAAAATAGAAGATGACACACAGTTCATTTTTCTCAGCCATTGTAAAAAGAGGTAATTTTAATCAATAGCTTAAATAATATTTTTAAAATGAATTGGATTTCATAGAAGAAATTCTCACAACTTAAAGATCGTTTTAGTTGATATCTGAGAAACACATTCGATTAATATCATATCAAATCAATTATATCTCATCCCGCTCAACATGTCTTCTTCTCCCTTCTCGATTGCGAAAAGTTTCGGTTCGTAGAATGATGAAAAGCTGCCATTTTTACTATAGGGGCCGTTATAAAATTGTATAATGAAATAGTTCCATGGTGCACCAGTATGTCCTGCGATACAAAAAGGAATTCGTTTCGATCCTTTGTGAATCATACAAATGAATTCTAAATGTGGTTATTTATTGTGTATCTCACAACTCCACAAACACTGTATTTGAACAAGATTAAAAAGTATTACAGAAAATACACAAACTACATTTTTTTAAATAAAATTGTATGGGGTAAGTGTATATATATATATATATATATTCTGAGTTCACTTCTGAGATCATCGCTTTTTATTAACAAAGAAATATGCAAAAGTTAAATATCAATGGGATAGATGTGTTTGATTATTTTTAATTACGTTATTAAATATTGATATCTTATGTTATTAAATCCAGATGAAGTACTTCTTGAGTATTCTTTAGTACTTTGATTTAATGGTTGTTCATGGAAAATGTCGTCTCCCATAAATAAGTTGTAAAAAGAGGTAAAAGATACTGCATTGCAATTTCAGAAATGTTTCGAAATTCTTTTGAATTTTCTAGCTAAAAATCTTCTAAGGAGTTCATATAATCAATTTGTAACCCAGAGTTATTTTATGTAAAAAGATATAATAAAAATCCTAAAATTCATATGAGGTCACGGTCCATAGTTTAAAAAACACTGGTTTACATCATGGTGATGTCACTCCATCCCATCACCGTCCACGGTTATTTATTGTGAAATTAAAACACCTAGAGAAACAGGGGAGTAACACACACACACTATTAGTATATTATAAACTTTTTATACAATACTCAATAACACAGTAGCGTAACGGAGACTATTAGGGTCCCCCTGCAAAGTTAGGTTTGGGGCCCCAAGCCGGATCTTACACTGGGTAAGTACTTGACATTAGTCAGGCTTTGAATCACCTAGAATCTTGCCCCCCCCCCCCCCCGCAATGACTCGTATTTCTGTTTTCAGTGTTTTCAATGTTCTCTGTAAAATTCGGTTATACTTCATTTTGTAACTAGATTTAATTTTATAACTTTTTGAGCAGTCCCGCGTAGCTTGTATCTCCAGAGGACTGAAACTGATCGGATAGTGAAAGGACTTCCTGGTTGCGGAAACGTTGGTTCTTTGTGAGAGGAGAGTTTGGCCAATGTCTGTAGTTAAAAACCGGCACAGCAGTTGGAAAATTTTAATTTAAAGCACTGTTTTGAAAATGGGGAATTGTGGCGAAAGAATGCGTATTGATGAAGACGAGATGGAAGTAAGTTCATGTGCATTCAAGATAATTTACCACTTAAAATTTAATCTAGCTTAAATATTTGAATTAATTTAAATCTTTTAAAGTTTAAACTATCTTTTACGTTGTTGTTAGATATTTACATGCGACGTAAAGAAAATATGATCTATGAAATTTTTTATTATCAATATATTTGTAAAATTTAATGAACTTGAATCATACGCACTCACATATATTTATTGACAAAAGAATAGTACTAAAGATTCTCCATTTAATACTAAGGAAAGTTTTTGAAAAAGAGATGCGGTTAACTCCAAAATATGTGTGTCCTGATATATATATATATATATATATATATATATGTGTGTGTGTGTGTGATTTAAAAAAATAACTCTTGGAAAAGTATTAATAAATTATTATTACTGAAACATCTATGCATCTTTATATCCATCTATTTAAAATAAGATTTTATTCGTGAATTTTTTTTGTACTTTTTGAATATACAAATATTTAATATATTTTTATGATAATAACTACCTTATTTAATTACTACTTATTATATATATATATATACAGTCGGCTCTCGATAATTCAAAATTGAAGGGACCAATGAAAAACTTCGAATTATTAAGAAGGGTAGGAAAAAACTCCCAAAATACATTTTTCTAACACAATGAGGTTTGCAACTATGCGATAAAGCAGCAATTGCACGTATGTATCAAATTATTTTAAAGTGTTTTTAAAAAGTGCACATATTATACAGTATAAATATTACACAGAAGTTAAAAGTCCTGTATTAAAAGAATATATTTATGTATTAAAAACACAACTATTAAAAGAATATATACTGTACATAATAAATTTTTTTGACGAAAATATCTGTTATCTTTTTTTGTTTCAGGACATTCAATCTGACTTTGTCAATAGATTTTTCTAGAATAAATGAAGCTTGAAAAATGTCCACATCAACATGATTTTGAAGGGAAAAGTTGCGTAGTTTGTTTAGTGACACTTTAGCTTCTGTCAGAGTTATCGGAGTCAACTCCGATGGTCATCAAAGGGACAAAACGTTACAGGGGAGACAAGCAGATACAATACAACACAAAATATGCAAGGTCCAACCTGTTTGTTACAGCGTTGAATTGAGCGTTTGAATTGTCGAGAGTTTTATAAGATCAGTTCCAATTATCGCGTATTCTATTTCGACCAGTCAAAGATTTTACTTCGAAATATTAAGTATACCAAAACGTATTGTTTCAGTTCGAAATATCAAGAGTTTTCTAGGGGCTGAGTATATACTTCGAATAAGCGAGAGGTTCGTATTATCGAAAGTTTGAATTATCGAGAGTAAACTGTGTATATATATAATTGCTGTTGTAATATTTTTATTATTTGTAATGGGCTGCGGATTGGTTTTTTACCTTACAGACCTAGTACATTTCCTGAAACTGGTATTTTTTTTAGTGCGGCACCATAAAGCAAGATACCAATCGCCGCAAGTAATTTTGACACCGAGTTTCCTTCCTAGAGGGGGGCAACTGAGCTCTGACGATGCGAACCTGTACTTGCTGTTGTAACATTATCGCATTTAATCAATTTCTTATTGCTTTTTGTGGCATTTTGATTAGAAATACATAAATGGCGAATTGGAACATTTATATACTCGTAACATTTTATAAAGATGTTCTCATAAGTGTCAAATACATAAATAATTGTCAATCAATTGTTCTAGTATTAAAATATTAAGAGTAAACTCAAAATATGTGAATATATATTAGTTATTCTAATCTTGGGAGCTTTTAGATGAATCAATCATAAAATTTTAATGTCGATTTTTTAATTAAAAATTTATTAGAAATTTAATTTTATAATGTGGAATTCATTATAAAAATCCACGATATTTGCAGTTAAATTGGTATTGTGACTGGTACATGTGAATTTCTCTTCAAAATACACTCCTATAAAAAATTGAAGATTGTCTGTTATATATTTTAAGTAAACTGTAGAAAAATTCCCACTTCTACAATAAATAAAATATGTATTTAATCATGTGAGCAGATAATAGTTGAAGATATGATTTGCTCATCTTATGGCAAATATTTTAATAAAAATAATAATGATGAACAAATGTATTTATATTGATATCAAATTTGTTATTTCTGGAAAATTTATATTAAAAGAATTAGAGCACCATAATGGATTGACGAGAAGTACAAGTACTTCTAATTCCTCTCCGATGGGAGAATTCTGAAATTTTGTTCTATTCGAAGATCAACAGACCCTTATTCAGCATTCGAAAGTGGGGAGTCTTTTTGAAATGATAACTCGATTTTAATACAACGATGTACGAGGTCGTTAAAGTCCATTGGATGAGTGGTAGTGCATAGCGCTTCCACAACACAGGTCCGAGGTTCAAACCCCAGGCTGGGAAAGGTTGACTCAGCCTTTTATCCCTTCAATGGGTTGATAAAGGAATATCAAACTAGCTTGGAAACTTAACACTGGTAGGGTTTCCCGTCAGACTGACTACCTGACCGGAACATCTACTCATGCACCTCAGGGCCCAAGGTCGCATTGGGCACAGTAGGCCTTGGCCCTCATGGGCTTCGTGCCACTGAGTTAAGTTTTATGTACGAGGTCGTGACCATACCATTCTGTGCTTCCTAGAAAAATAAAATCTATTTTATATTAAAGGAATTTTGGAAACTTTCCATATTTATTTATTTCAGTCTATCTACTTTCTAACTATCGAATAATTATTTCACCGTGTTTCAATATAAAAATTACAGTTAATAAATTTAATAAAATGATACATTTCCCAGCCAGGAATTAATTTGTGATTGGCTATTTAGATTATAGCGTTCAATATTCAGCATTTTGCTATCTGTTGACCTTGGCAAGAGAGTGTTTAAATGAACCCCCAAACTATTGGATAGCAGGCATGCCATACACGTGTTTGACGAATGAGACGGAAAAGAATTCCCTATTCGGGGCAGTTGTTAAGGGCTTTTATTCCTGTCCTTTTTTTGTTTGCTACTAACAGGATAAGGGGTCACTGCATACTT
>BMAO01020807.1:0-29280 GCA_019973975.1 Trichonephila clavata | reverse complement strand
CTAAATTTGGTTCAAGTATACTATATGGCATGAAAAGAGTTAATTAATGCATGTATATTTTCTAGTGAGTGAATGAGTGTCTATAGACGTCGCACTACAAAGTAATTCGGAAGAGAACTGAACTCATCCGAAAGAGGTTTAGAGCTACAACCCGGGCTTCCCCGGGAAACTAAAACCCCTGTGTTTAGTCTTTACTGAACAAAATCTTAGTTTATGTACATTTTTACAGTACACAGTAAAATTACATTACACAAATTAAAGGTAAATTCAAAATATACACACATAATTACATAATACACAAATTAAATGTAAATTCACAATGTACATATATAATTAAATAATACAAATTAAAGGTCAATTCACAATGCACATACATAATTACATACTACAAATGTACAAAGCTAAAAATAATAATAAAAAAAAAACATGTAGGGCAAGAAAAAGGGGAAAGCGTATTATTCTAGCAGTCTTGCAAATACATTAAAAGTAACACTATAATCTCCAGCTGACGCCGCCATCTCCTGATGATACTTTTCCCCTTTAATTAATCCTTCAAGAGGTCTACAGGCAGAATGTCCAAAGGAACAGAGCTTACCCGAAGAGGGCTTACAGCTATAAACCGATCCCCCGATAAACAACCACCCCCACGTCCAGTCTTTGTTGAAAAAAAATGCTTACAATTTTAACTGCAGAACACAGTAAAATTGCATAATACAAGTTAAAGGTAACTGTACGATATAAAAATGTAACAACATAATACAAAAATATTAAAGATTAAAAGAAGGAGAAAATAATGTACTGTAATTTTTTTTATATGTTTATAGGCGACAGACCTCACAATTTTGAGCGATGGTCTAGTGATGAAGATCGCACCTACCTGGCACTTCCCTCTCCGAACTTTCACACTACCCAAGGAGAAGACTATGAATCTTGATAGATTAAATGTACATCAACTCCCTTATACGGTGGCACCAGGCTCGAACTTGTGGCATGCCGACCGTGAGATTGCAGTCACTAGGCTACCCTATCCTCTATTTTATTTTTCAGGTAAATTGTCTGAAAGATAATGAATTCATTTTAAAACGTTCTAATGCTTTCAATTTTGTTTCATAATTATGCATTTTATATTTATGTCAAAATAAAATTGAATATGTCAAAATTATAAGAGTAAAAATGTTTTCATATAAATAATGGCACACACACATACACTAATATTCCTCTTATATGAATAACTTTAAAATTCCAAGCCAAAATCACAACACACGATAAACATACGTATAAAAGATTTATACGTATTTCAAAAATTTCTAAGACATTTAAAATTGACTAAATATAAAAATAAAGATATTTATGATATGATTATTTCAGAGATGTGTTCTAGTCTGAGTAGAGTTGAAATAGTGTTTTATTCTTCTAGAGAGAGAGAGTGAATATTACAGTGCCAATATTTAGCTATTCAAGGGCTTTTGGTTACGGACCTCGCAATTTGAACCACAGTCAGTCGACGAAGACGAGACCTGAGCTGGCACCTACCTCTCCTAACTTCTACACCACACCAATGGGAAGACCTTTTAGCCTCGAGATATTTAACATGCATTGCCTCCTCTGCACGGTGGGTCTTAAGCGGTGCGAGGTTCCGAACACGTGACACGAGTTCGTTACCTTAACCACCAGGTTTTATTCTTCTAAGTTATATTAAACAAAAATTGCTTTTACGGGGTTAGGTATACGTATTAAAGATGCATATTGACAGGTATAAAGCAAACGCACACAAAATTAGCAGTACTCTTTTTATTGTTAATAGAAACCAAATGAATTTGGACAAACATTTTTAATATATCAAGCTGGAAAGTTCAAAATTTATAATCAATATATATTAGGGAAAGATATAACGTAACATTGAATGAATTAAAAAAAACCAATAAAGCACAAAAAGTAATGTAAACATCTGAATTGCTTCTACTTTAGAATTATCTTTTCAAATCTTTACAACACATTATTGTTGCCATGCTCTCATTGACTTACTAATTTGACCCCACAACTCCTATGTTTTGAAATACGGTAAAAAATATGAAAGTTAAAACTAGACTGGTAAACTAAAGGGACTGCACATTTAATTAACAACTGACTTAAAGAAAACATAGTAAATTGATGTATTTCTTACAAAATGAACTTTATTTTTGCTGAAAACCTGACTCTATAAATGAATGAATTTTCTTCTTAGTTCCCTATAAACTTGAGTTCGTTTCACTATTGTTATCCTTTTATATATTTAGTGAATAATTTGGTTTCATCATCCGATAATTATTGGAAATACTTGTTCTTTTGAAAATATAGCAAGAAACAACTGGTATTAAAAACTGATATAAAATGATTGAAATCAATAAGTAATCACATCGGGTACATGCTGGTCATAGATTTGTTTTATAAAAAAATTCATTAATTCTATAAAAAAATTATGAGTAAACCCATTTCTATATACAGACCTGGTTGCTGATTATAAGTTATAAAAATAACAGAAAAGTATTCTAACTTTCAGTGTATCTTCCAATAGTTTAATTCTTTGATTTTTCTTGTACCACAACGTGATGCGGAATAAATGATTTTCAATAGTTAGATCCAATAAAAGATGTGTTATCCGAAACATTCTTTTGTCTTTTTTTGAAGCCACAATAATAAAAGGATTCCTTACCCTTATTACTTTTAAGAAGGGAACAATAAGTCTCGAAACAAACTAAAAGTATAAATTCATTATTGTTCAAATTTATAACATGGCCGTTATGTATGTGAAAGGCTTTTCTAACCATACTGAATAGTAATAAGAAGACAGCTTAAATGTGTTTTGAAATTGACTTTTCTTAGATAACGAATCCTATATTTCCATTTTTTCGCGGAGTAATTTTGTAATATTTAGATTTTTAGAATCTATTTTCGCGCTATATTGAAACTAAATATTTTACTCTTTAGGAAATATTTGGGAAACTTTATGTTAAAAATTTAAGGTGTTTTTTGTGGGGTTGAGAGTTGATTCCTAAAAATCCCTATTTTTATAGTGTTTAAACCAAATAACTATAAATTAAATGTTGATAGACATTTTGGTAGTTTCTTTAATACTTCGAATATGGTTAGATTTTGTAGGATTGTATGCCAATAATAATGTTTTTTTTTTGTGGGAATATACGTGAAAAACTTCCCGAAAAATATTTTTCTTACTTTCATGATATTTTCATATCTTAGAAATGTATCATTTTTTAAATCCATTTTTAAACTTCAGAAATTCCTAATTAGATCAGAAAGAATTTTATAAGTGTAAATATTATGTTAGTTCTGTGATGTACTTCGTAAATTACTTATATTGGTCCTGCATCAATATGAAAAAATAATGTAATAGTCAGTGGGTGTATATTAACGTCACACTCTAAAGCAAAGCCAGGACAATTGGAGACTGACCTTGAAATTTTCATCAGCACTCAAGTAAGGAAGACACCACAAGAGCGCTTTCAACCTCTCCAAACTTCCCTACCACACCAACGTGTGGACTTTAAGGCACGATCGATTTAACGTGCATTTGTTCCTCTATACGTTGAACCTTCAGAGGTGTCAGGACTCAAAACAGGGACTGGATAATGCTGGCTATGAGTTTATGACCGAAAAGAAGTCATACAGTCGACTCTCGATAATTCGAATTTGAAGGGACCAATGAAAAACTTCGTATTATCAAGAGGGTAAGAAAAAACTCCTGAATTCTTTTCTAACACATTTAAATTTTAAACTATGTAATAAAATAACAGTTGTACATATGTATAAAATTACTTTAAAATATTTTTAAAAAGTACATATTATACAGTATAAATGTTATACAGAAGTTAAAAGTCATGCATTAAAATAATACATTTATATAGTAATTCTCTTTCCCTTCCCATCAAATCTCTTCTATTCCTCATTGGAAATGAAATCATTTCGCACCCGGTTCCCTCAGACACTGTCTCCCAAACCATTGGTTTTTCAAGTTAGGGCCCATTGCCGCCCATGCCCTATGTAGTGCCACATGCTTATAGTATGTGGCACACAGATGAACCATAGCAGATGAGCCATAAATAGTTACGTCAGTCCAACGCAAAAAGCACAGTCTTACGCATCACAATAGCGGACCATCCTTTCTGAACACATGAGTAGTGCCACGTGTTAAGCGAAAGAAATGGACGACTGACAACAGATGCGGCCAGAACTGTCCACTTGAAGTAGGAAAGCAATAAAAGTGTATTTTCGCTTGAGGAACCGGGAAATACACATAAGGGGTTGCAGACATCTGTTCATCAAAGGGGCTAAGTTACAGGGGAGCACGCAGAGACATTACAACACAAAACATGTAAGCTTCAACCTTTTTGCTATAGGACTCTAGATAGTAAGTGTTTGAATTGTCGAGAGTTTTATAAGATAACTTCGAATTGTATTGTGTGTTGTAGTCTGGCCAGTCACAGATTTTACTTCGAAATATTGAGTGTACCAATACTTATTGTTTTAGTGCGAAATATCAAATATCAAGAGTTTTTCTAGGGGGTGAGCATATACTTCGAATTAGCGAGAGGTTCGCATTATCGAAAGTTCGAATTAGTGAGAGTTGACTGTATTAAGAAATAGTATATATACCATTATAAAGCAAAACCATTTATAAATATAACAAATAGAAGATATGGTTTCCTTCATACAAAGATTATTTTAGCACAGCGCTTCTCAAACTGGGGGGTTACCCCTTAAGAGGGCATGATATCCCTATAAGAGGGGAGGGAGCTTATTAAAAAGTCGAAAATAAAAAATTTAAATTAAGTATTAATTTACTGAAGGAAGCAAAACAATATAATTCTAACATTATAAAAACTAAATACACATTTACACTGGTACAATATACTTATAAATGTATCAGTACTGAGTAATGTTTTTGATAATTAATCTATAAATACTAAATTTAAAAACAAGTTAAATAATTACTAGTGCCTCCCATGGGCTTGACAAAAACAAAATGTACTGCTTATCTTGATAATTTGTGTGGTTTATAATTAAAGTCGTATTGTAGTATTAGCACCAAAGTACATTTTTATTGCATTGAATACAATGTTATTATATGAGGGGGGCACGATGAAAATTGCCTACATTGAAAATTTGAGAAGCACTACTTCAGCAAAAAAAAAAAAACTTCTTGTGTGTGCTCATATTTTTCAGGTCAAACTGTAATCCATATACGTGTATTCCACAGCAACGTGCTAGAAACAGATCAGATGGATTTTTTAACGAAATAAAATTAAATCCAACTCTTGGAATGCTAGTACGCACTAATTAACTTCTGCATTATCAAAATTTTCAAAAAATCTTTTTACTCCATCAACAATTGAGTCTCGTAAGATCTTTACTATCAAGAACAAAAAAGAAAAACAAAGGGGAACAAATTTAATTCAATTTATATTTATTTCTGTAGGCAACGAGCACCGAGAAAATTGAAAAGAACTTGAAAAACAAAAGAATAGTCAAATGTAACTGCTTTATTTTCTTTGAAGTCTATTTGACTTTAACTCACATCTGGTGTTATTTGTATTCTAATTTGTTGAGTATTTGTAAACTAAATTGTTTTGGATATTTTACTCTTCGGTTCATGGATTTGAATGACATTCATAATTTCAAAAACATAATACATCAATGATATTGCCTAAATAGTTACGAATTCTGCACATTTTATTGTAGCTTTTCAAAATTTAAGTATAGAAAATCTTGCAATGAATAATTTTTTCTTGCGTTTTACAGAAATAAACTTTATTAGTAGTGTTAAACGTTCGATTGATAACTTTTAATTACATTTTTTTGTGATCTACACTATCAACAGATATTAAATGATTTATTTTTTCATTAATTCAAAGTACATTTTTAAATTAGACGTATTTTTCAGTACATAAATAATAGAAATTTATATTTGGTTCTTATTTTTGTTAATTGAAGGATATATATTTATGGGTTATTTACAATATCAATTTAAAAGATATGAACGTAACATTACATTTACTTTTGCAAAATAATTTCGCACATTTTATAAGTACTTTAATTCTATTAATTCAAGTATATTAGTTTCTGCTTTCGAAATTTTGTTTTTAGAAGTACTTTCTTTCATTACGAACCAACAATAATTAGCAAGCATTGCTGCTTGGAATTACGATCGATGATTCTTCATGATAGCTATGTGCCTGTAAAAACTTTCTCCATGCGAAAAAAAATCTGGAAAAAAATCAAACTGAGATAAAAAAAAAGGAAGTTTTGATGACACGTGGCAGTCTATGTTTATAAAAATGTTTCATGATATTTTGAAATATACTTTGATAGTTGGTTGTTTTGTTACTCTCTCAAAAATTTTCTACAATGCGCGTCCTTGAATGAAAATCCTGCATCCTTTTTTAAATTCCTAAAAATGGATTCAAACTGGTTATTTCTTATAACTTCCGAATGTCTAGACCTATAAATACACTAAATATCTACGGAACAATCGATATTTGCGGAAAGCAAAGTCTCGCCTAAACTCAAATATTTTACGGACTTATTTTTTAGAGAGATCCTTTACGTAATTTTTATCAATCTCAGCTGGATATGAAGCGATGGAAGTAATATGTCTACTGGTTCTACTAGAAGTCAGTTAACTATATTTTGATCCCCGAGATTCATAAATTTCCTCTAAAGCAATTTTGTCAATGATAATGTTTATAAAAAATATCCCATTCAAAGATAAAGCATGAACATTTTAAATAACAGATTGTTGTATTCACAGAATAGTAGAAATGACTTAGCAGTCGGCACAGAATTTCTAGTTAAAATCATTATATATCAACTCATGTAATAGACTGAAGGTCCATAGATTATCCTGTTCACCAATTTTGCACCCAAAGTTTAATTTTCATACGTAAAAGTTTTGTTAAATAAGTCAGTTTTGTGATAACTGTTTACAAATTTTCCACAAATTTTGCAAACACTATCAGTAGAATTAACAAAGCTATACGATATTCTAAATACTTCCGTTCGTGAAGTTACTAGATGTACAATGATTAAATATTAATCCCAAATGAACGGTAAAATTCTAATCGCATTACCATGTCTGACGAAATTAATCATATCTATGTATCCTACATAGCTCACTTGCAAAGGTCATTTGTCTGCTGAGTACAGCTTTTTCTAGTGGTATTGAATCGCTAGAACCTGAGCGTAAGAAGTTTTGACCCTTGTAATTTAGATTTCACTAGAAAGATAATTATAGAGCTACATTTATACCTAATTTAATTTTTCTTTGTTAATTATGATAAAGGATTAATTTAACTTGTTTTAAGTAGATACATTATTAATTTAATCGCATGAAGACAAGGAGTTTTAAATAGAAATAAAATATCATTATACGATGATGTATGTAAATTCAAATATATTTCAGAAATCAGATCCTACTTCAATTTTATGATTATTTTCTAAGTTAAAGAGGTTCAGTTACTAAAATTTGTTAAAGAACCCTAAGCAAAAATTTAGTATTTTTCAATGACAGTAATCACAATCAAGCTGTTGACAGAATAACAAGCTTCACTAAATTTATGAGATAATATATATATATATATGAGATAGACGTGGGTTGGAATGGTATTTCCTTATAAGATTACTATTTCTGACGATTTATGTTGCATAATCAATATTATTGAGGAAGCAGTCTTGATGTTAGTTATACTTGTTTATTCCACATCTTGAACACATAAAACATTACAAGGATGACACAATACACACACACAAAAATACACAAACACAAACTAAGCTGCAGCCGGCTACATGTTGAAGGCAGACAAATACAGAAACGAAAGAGAGAGCGGTCTCCAGGAATCTCAGTTTTTATAGGTGGCTCATATCGCATGATCTGAGTGGGTTTTCTACAGGTAGTTTAAAATACTCCCGTTAGGCGGCTGGCAAGTTTATTAATTGAACGTGGGTCCTGAAGGTATGGACCAGATAATTATAAGATATTTAAAAGGATTATATTACTGGGAATTATTACATATATATATATATATATATATACATATATATATACTCGTATATATATAGATTCTAATTTTAGATAAAATTACTTGTTGTCTTAGTTTTTTTTAAAAATTTAATTTAATTTATTATTTTTTAAATCACATATAATCTTAGTGTCCCTAAAATAACGGCAGTACGTTTACAATTCTTAATTTATTATTTCTATTTTTTCATACTTTTGCTAAGTGCTACTTTTCAGCCATTTCTATGCTTTGCATTTGCATTTGGGTCCAGAATCTGGCAATAACTTGTTTACTGTACTCAGATTTAGCACGGGCTCTGCATTTTTGTATGCAAATTTGAGGTAAGTTACCTTTTTATCATAATGGATTTAGATTTTCTATCCATTATTTTCAATAGGGTTTTTCTCAGCATTATCAACAGAAAAGGGGGAAGGTTGGCTGGCCAAAAAACATGTTCAACCCCACTTTTATATAAATCATTTTATATAAAAAGCTATACTAAGTCAGCAATGTTTATAATACTCTAGAACATTCATGCTTTTATATATTTTATATTTAACTCTATTATTTAAATTTTTCATATTTCCATTTAAAATCTATTGTCTGGTTACCTTGAAATTTCAATTATTTTCAGTTTGATCATGTTTACTCATTTTTCTCTCGTAGAGAAATTTTGACTCTCTCTCCAAAAAATATTCAGTCTTTCTGTAAATTTTTTATTTGTTCACATTTAAGTTTTTATTAAATGAAGAGCTATCGCAGTATCTCCCTTTTTCAAACATACATCTTTCTTTTCGTCTCTTCAATACTGATATTTTGTTCCTACTTATTTATTTTGAAAAAAAAAAAAGCTATTCAGTTCAATCCACAATCGTATCACTTTAAATCAAAATTTTTAGAAAACACGGAGCTAAAACTCCAAGTTTAACGACGTCTTGCAAGATATTTTAGAATCCATCAAACTTCTTTACAAAACTTCATTTCAGAGCATTTTCGACGAAAATCTCCAAGTTTTCTAGTTTTGTTCGTCTTTTGTTCAGACTCCAAAGGCAATTTATCAGCTCAAACTCTGCATCAAGCCCCACAATTCGAGAGTATCTTATTCTTCTCGTTTTGATTTTAGCTCTGAGAGTCTTTTAATGATATTTCTCCTGTCTTGATTTATAGTATTTGAAATACAGAAGATCGAAATATCTTCGAAGAATGAGGATATGGAAGGAAATTATTTTATTACTTTACTCTTTTATGCATAATATTTTTAAACACACACACAAAAAACACTTACTTTTCGAATGTATTTAGAAGATTATTTTTGTTTTAATTAGTATTTTTTACGAAGATAAAAACAATTTTGCTTATTTTTTTAAAAAAGTTTAAATTACAATATATGTAAACTACTGCTAAATTTATTTAAAAATAGGGAAATACTTTCTCCTTGTGGAGTTGCAAAATATAATACAATGTTTATATAAACTTAAGTCCACTGGTGGCTGGGTAGAAATAGTGCATTCGCCTTGTAAACCGAAGGTTTAATGTTTGATCCCGGCTGGAGTCGATATATTTTCTGGATGCAGAAATCTCATAGGCCCGCATGTCATGTGATTATTGCGATCTGTAAAAGATCCCTTTTGAGTATCAATTTGGCTTTGGTACTCACTGCAATTTTGGCATCCGAACAGAGCTTCAATTAAATAAATGGAAGCTTCAAAAATTTTGTAGCGGAAGCAGTCACTCGATTGTGCCATTAATGTAATGCATCTCCCATTTGGGGACATGCAGTGTCAATAAATGCTTACGTGCCAAAATGCAACCTATTTAAAAGAGAGATAAAATATTGTAAATTATTTTTGTATAGTACGAAAAAAGTAATTTTCTTCTTTGGTTTCTGCTTCACTATTCTTAAAATCTTTGACAAATGAAAGAATCCAGAAATATATACTTCAAATTCAGACTATTTTCTATATAAATTATAAACCATTATAGTACAAATATGAATTCTTACGCGCTCTTAAAATGTCAGTATAATTTAAGAAATATGTTCATTATGACCTACTTAACGCTATAGTAAATTAAATGCAGAATACATTAAATCAAGAACATAGCAATGAGGTACATCATCTATCATTTGCATTTCTTAATCATGGACACTATACATTCACATGCTCTCTTAAGTAGGAATTTCACATTCATTGAATAAATTATATGTTCCCTAGAAGGCCTTTCAATGTATTATTTACAAAACAAGTTTAATTTATTCATTCGAATTCAATACCTTCAAACAAGTATGATTTCATGATTCTTCTAAGTCTTCCTACCAATGCTATTTAAGTTCATGGCTTAGAATAAATGACGATACTGGCAATTCCTTGGAAATAAGATTTTAAAATCACTATTAATTTAAACTTGGTCCATGATGTTAGTTATACGTCTGTATTATATTATATAATAGAAAGTAATTGATAAAAACTTTGAATTAAATAATATAATTCTATAAATCGATTTTATTGATATTTACAATGGACGAATATTAATAACCATTAATTAAAACATGAATTAAATTTCAATAACAAAAAAAACTTTCAAATGGAAATTTTTTTTAAATATTATGTATTCTGTAATCTTTAATTACACTTTTTATTATTTCTGTTATGTATTAATTTATTTGTACTTGTATATTTCATTTTTTCCTATGAGTTCGTTTAGTAGTAGTTATACAGTAACGTTCTATATATATATACTCATTTTTCAAGTAAACTAAAGTTTTTAAGCACATCTGAAACAACGATTATACCTCTCGTGTCTAATTGGTTGTGCGAATTAAAGGCACCCCCTATTATATTACATGCGTTTTTCATTAATGATGAGTAGAGTTATTCTCTCTACCTAATGTAAAGAATAATCTGAACACATACAAATTTGCAGCTTAAGAGGGCTTAGTCTTATTTTAAACTTTCCCCAATTTTTTTTCCAGTAATGCGCAAAACACTATACTCTCCCCCCCTACCCAAAAAATGGTTTAGAAAAGATCGAAACGTGATTATTTTTATGAAATACCAAATTCTTCATACAAACCATATACTGTCATAGAATGTTTAGACTCTTTTGAGAATCTAAGTAACATTTCAAAACTTTATTATTTTCCATTGTGTTTTTGTGTCAGTATTATATACTCAATATTTTATATATAAATGAGAATATATATTATTTAAGTATAAAGTTATTGAGATAACCAGGTGCTAACTTGCTCTCAAAGCCTCGTAATTAGTACTGACACTGACAGTACACTCAATACTACATCTCTAAACTTGTTAAACCTATTGTAATAATTTACCTTTAGGCTCGTCTAAGGCTAAGTTTCAACAAGACAACATAAGGACGCTCGTAGAACATGTAGTTCAATTATTCAAATTTCATTGCCTAGGTTGCATTGCTGCCTTGGCTTGCACGCTTCTCTTGTACTGTCGTACACCGAACATACGTTGCTGATGATTGACAGATTACCTACTTACATACACCAATGACTGCTACATCAGATGAACTGTAGTAAATAATTATTGTCAACATTGGTGGCTATGTAAAATATAGATTTCATCGTGTTTTGGAAGTTGAACAGTGTTGTTATTTTTCTCATTTCACTCGTATGCGTATAGTTACCACAAAAATATAGCTTTAATTTCTCTTCTGCTTAACCTTTTTACATTTTCAAGGACAACAGTGCAGCTATAGATAAAATTAATGCTAACATAATACAAATAACAATATAACATTTGTGAAATATATTATGATAATTAAGTCTTGGAAAAGTAAAATGAGTTATTTTTTTCCGCATGCACTTAAGTTCACACACAAAAAAAATAATAATAAATGTGTGGTTGAGAGAGAATTTTCTAATTATCAAACTCACTTAAGAAAATTTGAAATTATGGATAATATTTATGAAATTTTTATACATTTATATAAATATTACTTTTTTTGAGTTAAAGATTTCTATTTATGTAGATCTCTTTTCTTACATAAAAATTCTTAAAAATTTGGTAAATATAAGTGCATAAAAATATGTTTCTTGTTTGTAGAAAACTAATTCACAGTTCTACTTTTTGAAACTTTTTCTTTAAAATAGAATAGAAGTACAAAATGCTTTTAAAGAAATTTTTATCACTAATTGTTTTTTTTAAATAAAAACTAATGTCTACATCTGGGTAAAGAAAGTAAGTTTATATAGAAACATAGTTATTTATATTAATTTAAAATAAGAATTTAAAACATTTTATAAAAGTATTTTCAAATTAAAATTTGAAATCTATAAAATAATGGGCTTACAATTTTTTAAAAAACTTGAAAATTTACAACTGAAATTTTCAGATTTTTGTATTCTATAACTTTACATAAACAGATATTCATAAAATATTTGTTTCTTTTTTTATTCGAAACGAAACACAATTTAAAGCAATTTATTTCAAAAAGTTTTCAGATACAAAGAAGCAATTGTTTCCATTATACGAAGGACACTTTTATGGATGAAAGAATTACCATTATTTTGAAGAATGATTTATTTATTGGTTTATGTGTGTATTATGTACAAAAATAATTTTCCTGTTTCATGAGGATGACTTAAGGCTAAAAATGAACTCTTTGAAATACATGTTTTGAATACATGTTAAATCTGCATGCTGAATAAATTTCTATTTTGAAAATCTTTCATTTTCTTTCCCATTATCATTTATTTTATTTCTTTAAAAATTTCTCTTAACCAATATCAGAAAAATATACCTTGTTGTGTAAATTATTTTTAAAGGAACTTGCGCACTGAATAAAGTATAGTGAAGAAATATGTCAGCAGGGGGTGTTTATTTATTATGTATCTACTCCTTTTTATCTTTACTCCTAGAAGAATATTTATGATTGAAATGTTTTCAAAGGAAGAAGCAAAGCAAATAATGTTTATAAAGAGAAAAAAATAAAAACAAATAGTGCTCACTGTACCAATAATAAATTAATACAAATATGATAATTTATTGTGGATCGTGGAAATTTTTCAAATGTATGAATATGTTGTATCAACATTTCAAAATTTTGTTATTTTAAGGAGTAATCCTTTTTACTCACAATCTCTGAAGTTGTGTGTTTCATTCACATTAAGTTGAAATGAATATTATAAATAATGATAAAATGTTAGTAAGTTATATAAACATTGTTTATTTGACAATCAAACGACAAATGACGTTTTTCAAAAATTTGACTATCAAATGAAAAACAGCTTATAAAACTGAATTATAAAACTTTAATTATAAATTAAAGCATTAAATCACATCGTTGGACAGTTGAGTAATGTTTCTTTCATTTATGAAAGAAGTGTATACCTAATATTATCTCTTGTGCATCGTTGCTATTCTGTCTAAACACAATGGCTCTGATAATTAAATATACATATTAATAAACTCAGAATAGGCTGGTGCACGTATACATCGAACACTTCCTTTTGGATTAAAGAATCAATTACAAAAGCGAAGCATATTATTCTAAAAAATCTGGCATATTACTCAAACCATAATCCCATCAACCCATTCCTCAGCCATATGTTTTAAAGCAATGTATCTTCACATAAAAAAAGATGTCTCCTTTGTCATGATTTTCTCAATGCTTCAAATTATTTTTCAAAACCTTTTTGAAAAAACAAATGTTTTTGATCTGTGTGCACCAATACTATTGGCTATGCTCATGTCTTATTGTGGTACTTCCTCCTCGTGTTGGTTGAGGGAGAGGTCACGCTCATTAAACAGATACTTGGGGCATCAGAACACAGCAAGAATTGACTTTTATTAATTTAAACGTTACACCTTATTATGCGATGTGTGGACAAGACAAACTAAATAGTAAGAAATAATGGCTATTTATCTTAAATGAAATGCGACCTTTGAAACTTGTCAAAGAGAAATCCTTCAATATCTTGTAATAGATATTGGAGGATTTCTCTTTGGCAATAGATTCTCCTGACAATAATTTCTCCTGAGTATGATTCAGGAACTAACTAGTGTGTCTGTATTGAGCACAAATAACTCCTATTTTCTATCTCACGGACTATATGCTATTTAGGAATGACGAAGTTTGAGGGGTTTAATTGTTCTAGCTTAAAGCGCCAATTTGGCTGGATGGAATAAAAACCGAGTTAGAGAGGTTAGCCCATCTCGTGGATAGTCTATTGTTTAAATCTGGCGAAAACTTCTGTATAATTCTTTCATAACTTACTGTGTTGCAAAGCAAAAATTTTTCACTCCCTTTTATTGCAATGATTTTGTTTACGTATGGTAAGTCAAGAGACTTTTAGTTATTTATTTCTGGAAAGAAGTTACGATTTGGTAGAAAAATAAATTCGTTAAATATTAACAAGCCTAATGACATCGGAATTCTTCATTCATTAATTTTCCCTTTAAAGTTTGAACTTCTTATTACAATTTTGGGCAAATACGTTTTTGTTCTGGTTTTTAAATCAAACAAAAGATTTCGAATAACCAATGCATTTTTGTTTCCGATGCATTATCAAATTGACACTTATCTAATCAAAATGTGTTTGAGATTTTTTTTCTCAATTATTAGTATTTTTAATGTTCTAATATTAAACGTCACTTTCTTAAAAAAATTGCTTTTATTTCATACGCTATATTCTTTTAGGATATTTTAAAAAATGCAACAATGAAAAGAGGATGATGGCAAAGGAAATTGACGAACCTACAAAAGAACATGATTTGAAAAAAGTAAATACAAGATTTTTCATGAAAACGGAAGAAAACATAACTTAATCGATTAAATATTTCAAAATCAAACAGATTTAAATCAAAGCGAAGTAAAGAGAAATGAAGTATCTGCATTCAAAGTAATTTTTGTATGAAATTGAATTTAAATAGACAAAAACATTTAAAAAACTAATTCATCTTTAAAAAAGTTATTTATATTAATTTTTTACTTCCATTTCATTACAAGAAATAAAAAAAATATTTTTCTATTGAATTTAAATACATTTTTGTAAGAATTAATTCACAAATTTAATGAAACGTTTCAATAAAAAGAATGGAAGAACTTTTACTCGAAACTAAATGTACATAGTAATATCCTGAACTATTTATGTGTCTTATATTTTTGCTATAACACGTAGTAGCTACAACATTGAGATTCATTTTCAAAATTTCTTTTTCTTTTTTTTGCATTAAAACTATTTACATTAATAAATACCGGTTTTCTCATCTGGGAATCCTTCCTTAATTTATAGCAATTTATTATCTTTAAATTAATATAAAATTTCATCCACAGTAATTGCGTTGTACAAAACAGAAAAAAATAATTTTTTATAATTTAAAAACAGAGTAATATTATACATAGCAAACAGAAAATAATTCAGTTAGATTGCCAAAATCGAAATTAAAGCTGAAAATATTCAGTTTGATATGACTGAATTAGAAATTAGTCAGAATGCTGATGCATGGTGAATCTAAAAGTATCCGCAGTCGTGCTTCCGTTGGTGGGGGATTACAGATTCAGCAACAAAGTTTTCTACCGGATCATCTGGTTATCATTCATAATTCCGAGGAATGCAGATTATTTTAAGCTAGCTCATGAATTAATCTAAGTAGGATTGTAGAAAAGTTTTTAATAGTAAACTATGTATAAATAAAGCTCTGTAATTGTTCTTTTTATGTATTTCTATGTAGATTGGTAACAGAATGGTAGCTGTTATCACTCAGAAGAGTTGATTAAGATTCACACTGAGTTTCTTTGTATTATAAAATCTGATGAAAAGCATTTATTTCTTTAAACAAAATTAAAAACTGTCAGGAAAAGTGAAAATACATATAATGATTAGCTTGACTGCCTTGTGTTGTAACAAGTAAATTGGTAAAAGCTTATGTTTATGTTTACACACACACACACACACACACACACACACACACACACACACACACACACACACACACACACACACACACACACACACACACACAATTCCATAACCAGGTGTCCCATAATTCCATAAATATTTTAAAAATATATAAAAATTTGAAGAATTGATGTATTTGAATGCACAGTTTGTGGAAAAGTCCTTCTCGTGAAAGAGGATATTTTTGGTTGACAAAATAAGTTGGTTACATTGTCCTGCGGTAGATGGCGCTGTACTCAAGAAAATATCGGAAAATACGCATACCAGAGTCCTATAAAATGCCGGAAATTAATGTGGGTCCCTTTTTCTTGGAAAAGTCATGTGCAAGATTAGGCCGGAAGACATGTTCAGTCAATGGAAAACGTTACTTAGAAATGCTACGAGATAAGTGATATTGTGCTTGTAGAAATATAATGTCCTTGACCAGGTGATATTGATGCAAGACAGTGCTGCTTCTCCTCATATTACGACCGAAGTGAAGCAGTCCCTGAAAAAAAAAAGCGTTCTCGGACGAACGAGTACTCAGCCGTCACTTTACACATGAATGGCCACCTTGCTCACTGGACTTAACATCCGTTGATTTTTGGCTCAGGGGTTATGTTAAGTCTCAAGTTAATCACAATAATATATCTTCTTTGGTGGGGTTGAAAAATGCTATTCGTTGTGAATTTCCCTGAATCCAACCTGAAATGCTGCATGCTGTAGTGAACGGTGTTATTACTCGCTTGTTAACTGTAATTTGGGGTGATGTAGAACACACACATAGCACAAGTACGCTAGCGTTGTGGAATGATTGCAAACATGTGCTGCCTTCAAATAATTGCTTTCATAGATATCTGGTACTTATTTCTGCATATAACCAACCATAGTAAGAAAATGTAACTAATTTTTAACTAACTTTTTCTCAACCCAATAAAAACCCCCTTCACGAGAATGACTTTTCCGCAAACCGTATTCGAATCATCAATTCTTTAAATTTTTATGCATTTTTAAAGCATTAAAGACACCCTGTATATATATATATATATATATGAAATGAACTCAATGACGCAACAGCTCATGACAGCCAAGGCCCAGCGTGTCTATCTCAGTTTGCGTAACCTTAGGCACTGGGGTGCAATTGCAGATGTTTCGGTCTGAAGCGAAATGCCCAGTGTTTAGTTCCCAAGAAAGCTTGGTACTCATTTATCGACCCACAGAAGGGAACACACACACACACACACACACACACACACACACACACACACACACACACACACACACACACACACACACACACACACACACACACACATATATATATATATATAAATAAACATATATGGACCGCTATTTAGGGAATAGATGAAATGTTTAATTCAAATGAAACATACAAATGGGCATCAAATTAATTCAATTTTTAGTATTACCCCAGAATATTATTTATTCATCCACAAGAGCAACTCTCACTGAATATGCTATGGTTTGTGATTTTCTTATATTTGGTGAGACAAATAAGTCCACAAGTGTTCTCAGCAGATAATATCAAGGATGTAACTCGGTCAAAATATACAAACAATATTTTCTCCTTTAAACTAATTTTTATTTATTAAGATGTATGATTGGGAATATTTACCTTCCTAAAAAAAGACAGTATAAGGCTTCCCTAAACATCTGTTTATGATCATTCGAATTTATTTTACCAATAGATCTTTTTATGCCGCATTTTTCTGTGTATGATAAGACACCCAATACAGCCATATCTGGAATGTCTACTGTAGAACTCACAAAATTCTTAAATCATGCAGCAATAGAAGCAAAAAGTTAACTTTTATCAGTAGTCTAGCTGTAAGATTCTTATTACTTTTCTTACAATTTATCTGCTGTAGCACGTATTCTAAAACATTTAATCCATTTAAATCAGCATTTCTTAAACTGTGGGGCGCGCCACCCTAGAGGGGCGTGATAACCCTACGAAGGGGATGTGAGCATATTGAAAAGTCGGAAACAAAAGATAAATTAAAATAATTATTAATTTACTGAAAGTAAACAACACAATACATTCTGACGTAATAAAAAATACACATTTACACTAATATAAAACCCTTACATATCAGTACTGCGCATTGTAAACTAATTTATAACAATGCTTAGTAAAGAAGAAGTTTAATAAATATCAATGACCCCTTGAATTTGTCATACATAAAATTATGTGCAAAGATGAACATAATTGTTAATTTCTACAGTTTTTAATTGATCCCTTAAATGTCGATTAAAAATTTAGTGATACGCTCCTCAATACCACTGTTATCACGTAGGTGAACGTATGTGGTGCATTAGGGAGGGGGTTAGAAAAGGAATAAATAAACAAATCCTCTGAAATAAGTAAATTCTTCGCAAACACTGTCAATGTCATTTTATTGCATTCGGAATAATTTTATAGCTCACAGTTCACAGAAAAGATCGTACTTCTGAAAGACGTATATTAACGTCCAGAGTAATTAACGTACTGGCGAGTGAGACGTTTATATACGTCGGCAGAAATAAAGAGGTAAAGTAAAGAGTATTGTAGATTAAGCGTCACAAAGTATTTTTTAAAAATTTAATACATTGTTATTATACGTAGAGGGGGGCGCAATAAAAACATGATTGAATATTGGGTCGCAAGTGTTGAAAGTTTGAGAAGCACTAATTTAAATGTTTCAGAATATAAACAACTATTTAAACTATATAAACAATTATTTAATTACACGCTAACCATTCAATAACTATCCAGTAAGCGGAATCTCGCGCCATCTCAAACTAGTTTAATTCTACTTATTCTATTCTTTCCTCGACATTGCTTTATTTACTCATTGGCTCAGTTATTTTCTGCTTCATTTCTTTCCTTCATCATATTACAATTTTATTATATATTTTTTATGTATTTTGTAACTAATTCTTTATTATAATTCCGTTCTTTCGTTCTCTCTCTATATACATGTATTGTGATAGTTTTTCAAGTCTGAATTCAAACATCAGAACAAATATTATGATGAAATAATATTTTTTGAAACATTCTACTATATGTATAATTACATTCTTTTTTTTATAAACTCTAAATGAATAGCTTACTTTATTATTGATTTATAACTTTCATCTGACTTTAATGTCTATACTTTCAGAATTCAGGGCAAATTCTAATCATTTCAAATTCAAATTTCAATAACCAATTCAATGGAATCAGTAGTTTTTATAATTATGTTTAACTCGAACTCTTTACTTACTTTTTGACTTCAAATAAAGTTTATTAAAAAACTCTTTAAAACAAAATTATTTGACAACATTAAACACACCGAAAATGTAAAATATTTAAAACAAATGAGGTTATCTTCAAAATTTGGCATATTAGAATTTACATCATGCACACGATACATTTTTCTATTATGCATCGTGCTCATGCTGTACTTTTTCAAGTTGATAAATGGTTAGAGACAAATTATTTAAAAGAAAACATATTTAAGTATCGAATTTTCAGTATAGTTGTTTTTAATATTTTTTTCTTGAATTAATAGAATGAGTATTTGTTATTCTTAAGATTTTGATATCTCAATAAACAAATTAAAAAGGAACTAATTATATATTCTAGTGTGTTTAGGATCTTTATCAGAACATATTTATCTTTTAATAATTCAAACTAAATGCAAATAATATTTGATTATAAGTCTAGAGCTATCTAAAGATCTGCTCTTTTTAAATAAATTATATCTAGGGGTATTTAATTAAATATGCAAGGAAAATTCCTAAATTGAGTGGTCTTTTAATTATATTTCTTTGTTATGTTTACTCGATAATAATGCGTTTTTGTAAAGATTCCGGATTAAAACTCTTTCTAGCGTGAATATTTCTCTATGTTGGAAATGATGGAAAAAAGAAAGATACTGATGACGCACTCTTCATAAAAAGTCAGTTTTCAATAAAAGAGCAGATATTTTGTAAAGATTATCTTTTAAAAAGAAATGTTATGATTTAAAAAAAACAATAATTGTTTATATAGGTGTAAAAAGATTCCGCACCATTCTTTAAATATAATTCCTATTACTTCTTTAAGGTATCCGACAACATTCGGAACCGTGATTTAAAAGAAGCGTATAAATGTATAATTTTCATGATATTTAGTGTCACTTGATTAGAACACATGTATTAAAACTGTTTTAAGAATATTATTAGAATAAAAAAAATATTTAAATGCAATATTTTATCAACAAAAAAAAGGAGCTTAGACCTATTTTCAAAACATTCTCCTTTGATGGAAAAGGGTTCTAAGAAAAAAAATTGTGTTCAGAATAGTTGTCTATATAAAATTGTTTTAAGAATATTATTTGAATAAAAATATTTAAATACAATATTTCGGCAAAAAAAAAGAACTTAGAAATACCTATCTTCAAAACATTCTCCTTTGATGGAGAATGGTTCTAAGAAAAAAAAACTTTATTGGAGTTATTTAATCGCGCATCAAGGGTGAATGTAAGCCATGGAAAACTGATAAAAAATCATAACGGATAAAATAATGAAAGTTAATTGCATTTGTTTTGATAATGAGGAAAAAATTGGAAAAGGAAACAAATAAAACCTTTAATCTTGATAAAGCAATTTTCAAACAAAATTTGTAATTGTTTAATAGTTATAAAATTGAAATTTGCTTCTGTGCAGAAGAAATTGAATAATAACTCATTATATTCTGAATTATTCATTTTCTGTTTTGTTTATTTAGAGTTTTCTCGTTGACTTATAAAATCTGACTAAAAAATTACAAGATGAATAGTTCGATATTTTTTTTAAAAAATGGAGCTTTTTTACAATGAATGTACATAAAAATAAAGGGGGTTATAGAATTCATTTCCTTCCTCATAGGATAAATTACAAGAAAGAAGTTTACCTTTTTATTTTACTAAAATACGATTGTTTAAAATTAAGCAATCTATATAAGTAAAACTATTGATTTTTACATTTACTGGCTATATTTATTATAATTTGCAAAATAAGTTTTTCACGAGCCTGCGCGTTTTGTTATTTTAAATAATATAACCTGTTAAATAGTGTGCTTTTAAAAGTGATTCTTTTCCAAAGCTATTTAATGCAATTTTTTGATTGTATAAATTATAAGAGATTGTATAAATTAAAAGAGATAATACTCTATTTTCAGTTCATTATCCGAAAACTAACGTGATTTTCAGTGGCATTTTCAATATATAATAATTTTTTTCGCTGAGTTATATATTTAATAGTATGTTTTTAAAGGATGACATTTTCGAGGGAATGTATTACATACAGATTATTACTAAATTAAAATCAAAACAATGACATTGATTTTTCTTAATACGATTGTTTAAACAAACATCAATAAACATGTTCATTAAGGTATCCGACTACTTGCGACAACTTTTTTTAGAAAAAATGGAGATATGAGGATTTTTTTTCTTGTTTTTAGATCTCTTTAGTACATTTTATGGAAAATATGGTAAAATTAGAAAGAGAAAAAGAAATTATTATTAATAAATATGGCAAAAAAAAAACTGGTAAAAATTTACGAAATTAACCTAAACGCGGGCCATACTGTACATAAAGTTTATGAATAAATTTTCAATTTCTCAATTCTGATAAGTTGCTATGAAAATATACTTATACTTAAGGCTTATACTGAAGGCCATTTTTGAAATGGCCTTCAGTATAAGAGATATTTCAATTGTTTCAAAAACTAGAGCACTTTATCTTGGTTATTATATGAAATTGGTTAAAAAATTATATTTGCACAAATGATTGTAAATTTTGTACTAAAAACGTGATTGATAACTCTGAAGGATAAAACACTTCTACAATTACACAGAACATGCACAAAAATTTCAGTTAATTACTTCCAAAACTTTTTCAGCAATCGCTGGCCCCGTTTAAGCATTTTCAAAAAAATACATTTCGAGTTAAACGCGTTTTAAAGTATGACATCTTGCTTTAAGTAATGGCATCTGCTTTTCCTGAAACACTTGTAGTTTTTGTCTAGTGAACGGAAAAAAATAAACTTGTTAGTTTCTATAAAGCTAATAAAAATAAAATAAAGTCATAAAAAATTGTCCATTTTTGGTAAATTTCACAATTTTAGGGTAGTCGGATACCTTAACACCATGAAGATTTTATATCTTTCGATTCAAATCTCTGTTTCTTTTAATTAAAATTTGTCAAACAAAAAATGTGTTAACAACATATAAAACTTATGAGAAAGAAAATTTGAACAAAAAGAGAAAGTATATTCTTATCACTGTATCTTAAATTTAGTAAATTAACAACATTATGAGGCAGATATTGATAACCACTTTGTCGAAAAATAAATCTTAGGAAAATTAGCTCTAGAATATAATAGCAGAAAAACACAAGTGGCTCAGTATATAACTCGTTTACATCAAAAACTAGAAGCATCTGAAATCGATGAAACCAATTTTCAATTCTTAAAACTAGATCTTCCACTTCATCTGATTATGCAAAAAGAGAACCATCTGCGTCTTCAAAATTCTCTATTCTTACACACTGTAAAAGTTCTTTGTGAAATAAATCCAATATCCTAGTTTAAATTTGAGGCCCAAAATGCAGCTTCACTAGTGAGCATAAATTTTCGTAATTCAAAGCTAGCGGTAATCTTCATAAAATGAAATACAAAAATCAAAAGTTAAAAAAAACCAAGCTGAATTTTAACGAAAAATTTCGTAGAGAAAAAAAAAAGAGTACTGCAGAAAAATCAAGCGATAGCATTTTATGTAATCCTTTGTTTATTGCTAGTACAAAAAAATTAAACAAAATTCCAAGTTATTCCTATTTTAAGGAGACACAGTACGATTCAATTGATAAAACTCGGTCCAAAAATAAACTCTAATTTTTCCTAGCTTAAATTATTCTTTGTATACTTTTCTACAGCCTCACAAAATTTGAAAGCTCTAAACTTAAAAAACGAAGAATAATGATAGATTTTATGTTCGTTTTTATTCACATCCCTATGGCAAATCGAAATTTTAAACTTGCTTACCTCAGAAAGATGAAATAACTAGTTTGTCTTCAATTAAAATCCTGAGGCTTTTTCTATTGTGTCTAATGCTCTAAATTTTTTTTTATCTATTGCTAACAGTACAAGTACTAAAAGTTGATATGCATTTTTGAATCAAAGTAATACTTATTTTTTAAGAAATAATTGAACCCAGAATTTATACATTTTCTTAGGAATTGTCAATAAGTATTCATAAAAAGACGTATTGTACGAATACCAATCAAGTTATCGCAAAACACATACCAGCTTTAGTTATACATAATTTGACGTATTTGTAAATCAAAAATCATGCGTGCACATAACTTTTTGTAGAAGTAGTAGCATTTTACAATCACTTCACAAATTTTAAGTTTTTATTTAAAAAATTATATGGCTAGCTTTTTATGAAATTTGGATCACAAAATCTGTTTTACATACACATACACACATAAGAGGCAACAAAATTTTTTTGAAAACACTTAAATAGAAAATTTTTTGCTTAAATCGTACCACCCTTAAACACCTATTCATAATTTATTGCGGTACTTAATGTTTATTACAATTAACATACTACAATTATCAGTAGAAATCTCAAAGATTCGACAAAAATTATGAGATTATATTTTTAACTTAACATTCATCTATTACTAAAAAAATCCAGCAATCTTGTCAGTATAAAAAGATTCTAACAGTGTAATTCTTTAAAAAATTTATGTAGTTAAATAGATAACATTTTGAGTAATAGAAAAAGTGAAAGCACTTACTTATTTTTGCATACACATCATTGAAATTTTAATACTCAAATGAAAGTAGAAACCACAATTTTAATTAAAAAATTTTTTAAAGTATTGAAGGCGGTTTCGATCTTAGTACCTTCCGTTCATTAAGCACATAACATAACCACTACAGTAACCTGATCATATTAATAGTGAGTTTGTTACTAACTTACATATATAGATACCACCACCACACACTCCCCTATAAATTAGTTGGTAAGGCGAACGAACGAGAGATATCATTGTTATGGCGAGTGTGTGAGCTGTTGAGTCACTAGGTTGTGACAGCTTTGCTGGTTGTGACATTCGTGTGAGACGGCTTTGTTGATTGCGTCATGTGTCTGACGGTTTCGGTTGCATTTGCGGGGGATAGATGGCGCCACGATTGTTCCGTGAAGGTTGCGATTTTCTTTGTTCAGCCAGGGTTACCAATGAAGGTGGATTCAATCTCGGTATCTTCCGTTCCGTAATATAACCATTATACTAAAATAATCATCTTAAGGCGGTATCACACGTATATTTTCCGTGCAATTGTTTGGCCAACTTTTCGCCGAATCTGAGGGGAAGGGTTACCGTAAACAAAACGACATGCTCTGACGTCAGCCTCAATCTTTCTCCACATTAAAACATTACTCGCTGATTTTTCTGCTTCGAAAACGACCATCCAATATTATTTCTTTTATTTCACTCGCGCTTTTTTGTTTATGAGGGTAAACAGAAATGGAGCATCATTCTGTTCAAAATATTATACGCTGTTAAAATATTGTACACCATTAAAATATTATACGCCATATCTGATGCGTTTGATGCGAAGCTACCACCGTTACCGCCATCTTGTTCATGACGTAGGGCACTGAAGAACCCCATTGGCTGGAATTTCAAGCAACTTTCATTTAGAGCAACTTTCTCAGCTCACTGGCAAAAAGTTGTTCGGAAGCCATCGCTATGGCAACGGAGTAAAAATTGTACGAATTCAACCAAAAATTGCACCAAACTTGTACGTGTGATAAGACCTTTAGTACGGAGGTTGTTATTGGCTTATATAGATACCACCACCATAGTACCTAATTAAAAAATTAATTCTAATGCAAAATGAACGTAACTCAAAGCATAAAAATAGCATAGATAAAAGTTACCTTGTACTCTAAAATCTTAAAATATGTATCATATTATGAATTTTTCTTTGTTATAACGTTCAACTATTAAAGTAGATATGGATGAATAGGTTTCGATACTGAATAGAACGCTTGGAAAATACAGTATAAAGGTGAAATGATTGAAGAGACAGAAACTACGAGAAGAAGGTATTGAAATCATTATTGAACACTGCCGCTACGACTAGCAGTGACCACCTCACTTCGGAAATTAATGAAAGATGCTTTGGTTGTCTTGTTCGCTTAATGCAGCTATGCAGCTTTCACATATTTTCCAATAGATCCGATGTATCAGTGAGTGGAGTATACTGAGCCATTCTTTCTCCAATCACCAAGCAAACGCGTTTAATGAGCTATAGATCGAGAAAACAGTAATGCAATTTGATTGAGGAATGGAAAAGCTTGAACATTCTGTATGTGCTCGTGCATTGTCTGTTTAAACGGAGCCCTGGCAATCTCTGAAAGTAAGTGAGGGCAAACGGTTTCAAAATGTCAAGGATATCGAGCTGGCTAGTCATTAAACCGGTAATGTGTTATAAAAGTTAAGTTAATCCAGTACCACTCCAAAGCATAATAGTGGATGTAAAATCACAATAAAGGTGAACATGATATTTTCTCTTCACAGTATTTCCAGATTCTAATATATTCATGTTGTAATATTGCAGACAGAGCTCTGATTCATCTACTGAGACAATATCACGCCATTCGGTTGTCAATATACAACGTTCATTGTACCTCTGGAGGTGCAAAGGTCTGCGATTTTGAGAGTGTCTTCGCAGCATTAGGCATGCTACTATGCCGCAAGCGTCGGCATATGTTGCATGTGGGCAACGACTGTTAAGCAACATGCCATAGCTATAATGATACGTTTTCTCATGCGCAGAGTAATCCAATACTGTCAGAGCACAAGCTATTACGTATAAAAAGTACGATGAAACTCTGGTGGGATCAGGCCTATTGTCAATCGTTCACTTTTGTAACTATCAATTAAAAAATCGTGCTTTTGGCATATTTCCTACAATTTTACTTGATTTATAAACTCAATTTTGTTTGTGATGATGATAGATTAGTCATCGAGAGGTTGATAATTCCATTTGAACTCAGTTCTTGACAACTACAGCATCCATTCAGCCCAAGCCTAAGTCATATCCAAGTTGTACAACGTCTACTGATAACCGACATGCCCATAATGAGCCTATCATAAGTTATCTCTGCTTATTATATCTGGCACGATCCCTTCTTTTGCACATCCGTCTATATTATATCATTACTTACTAATGCACTTATATGACTTACTAACCTGCACTTATATGGCTTACTAATCATTGCAATTGACCTTAATCAGTTAGCACCATTCTTTTTGGCAATATTGGAACATTAATTGGAACATTTTGGTGCAAAATCTTCCCAAAACGCATACCAAATATAATTCAGTATTTAATAAAAGTTTAATACTCACAAATTACAGACCATAATATATAGGGGTCTACACTGAGTGAAGCAACATTTAAGTGAGACATTATATATAAATATACTTGAGACTGAACTAAATGTAAATAATATGAAAAATAGAAAATAATTATTATATTTGGGAGTTTTTGCATTTGTTTCTATTATTATATTATTTTCCTAATATAACTTTACTAAGTTATTAATAAAAAATTTTAACTTAAAACTAAAAGGTTCGAAAATACTTTTGCGCATTGCTTATAAGCAATTGAAATTCAGAGTATTTAATTTTTAAATGCAGATAGTTTTTGCTAGAAAAATAGTGGATAAGATGAGAACACTAATAATTTACGCCACTTAGCAGAACGTAATTATTAAACCGATATATGCTTTGTAATAAATTTAAATGGGGCCGTGGGTAGCCTAGTGGTTAGAGCATCGGACTCTAGACCTGAGGGCCTGGGCTCGATGCCCGATGCTACTAAATACCACCGAGTATAAACGGAGTACGTGCTCATTAAATCAGTGGGGTCGAAAGTCTTGTGGGGGTCGCAGCAGAAACCACGAGTGGGGGCTGAAAAATATTTCCCTTCAGTTCCACGCCAAAATTGTGGAGATAGGTGGTGCCGCCATCTATCGTTAAGAAGTCCAACCTGTCTCACAGGCAATGGCAACTTTCATTCCTTCCCTGCGGGAAGGACACGACAACAATAAATTTAAATTTACAAAAACTTTGATTTTAATAGTATATGTTAAGTAAATTATAAAGTTAAGTAATTTTGCGTGAGGTGCTCATATCATAAAGCACAAAGTGTAAAGTAAATCATTACCAAAAATAATGATTTTAATAGTTTTAAATTATAAATTTTAAAAAAATACCCTGTTAAAGCCATTTTTCGCAAATTTTGAACTACGAATCATTAGAATATTTTGAAGTTAATCGTGAAGTGATTTCGTAAGTGAAGTTCGTAAATATTAAACTCAAATGCAGATGAAAGTACTTTTGTAAATAAGCTTTGAAAAGGGATTTGAAAAATAACATTCATCCAAAGAATTTGAAATTTAAATATTTGGAAGTACCTGACTCTTCTGTAAGAGTGAATAATTATGACTTATAAATTCTAATGGGTTGTAGAGTTACTTGTATTTGCAATTTTTTAAAATAGTACAGATTTTGCCATTTGTATAAAAATAATGCAAATGGAAAAAAAAAAATCTTTTCGTAATTCAAATTGTTTAAAAGGAAAATTTTTTAAATGAAAAAAAATAAATTTCCCATTTTGTTAAAATGTATATGTGTGTGAAAAGTTTGTACTTAGAGCTCAGTAATTTAAAATAAAATTTCAAAATCAAACAAATAATATAGTCGTATCCGTTTTAGAAAAAAACTTGTTCCCTTACAGAAATAATTATATTCAAAATAAATTTTAAATGACAAGCTTATAACACACATTGGATGATTATATATAAATAAATAAATTCAGTTATAAGATAAATTAAGTGAATAAATTAATAAATTTAACCCGACGATGATAGCAAAGTAAAAGAATTTTCATCTTTAACAATGTGACCTTTCGGCACTAATGCACATTTGGCATCTGTTATGCATGCTTTCCATCGATGCAAAAGCATTATTGGATTTCGTACTATTTATAGCACAAAGAAAACGACTTTGATCTCTTTTAGGTTCCTACTACTGTAAGAGTATTTATCTTGCTCCTACTCTTTTTTTTAAAATTTATTGCAAAAAAAAAAAAAAAAAAAAAAATCACAATTATTTAGATATTTTATTTTATCTCATCTAGATATATGACTCATATTCAAAATTTTATAAGAAATTCAGTCACAGTTCTCTTTTTTACTTTAGTTCAAACTGCATATTGAAAATGTTCAGTCCTAAATTTTGATTTCATACTTTTTTAATTATCTTCTTCAATATACAACCCCTCCACTATCGCTGAAACGTTCCATGTGAAGTTTCCATTGTTTGAAAGAACACTGGAAGTCTTCTTTGTGTCAGCTTCAATAGGCACGTGCCGCTTTCTCTTTTGCGGTTTCAACGGACTCAAATCTTTTTCTTTTAACGAAAATTTCACCTTTAGAAACAGATAGAAATCGCATGGAGCAATAAGAAAATGAAATAGATGGTCTAACACTAGAATAATGAACTTTGAAACCTCTTGATAAACAATGCGGAGAGAGACATTTTCTCTTCTAAACGGAGAAATTTTTGGAAGCAAATAATACAAGGGCAATAAGCAAGCATAATATAAATAATAGATTTTTTACGCACAATATTTTTAAAAAAAATTACAGCATGAGTTCTAGAAACTGATATTATGATTTCCTTCACTTATTTTAAAAAATGATCATTATGGACGCATTACTTTTTATATCTCTACATAATCTTACAGAAGAATGTCTTTCAAATGTACGTTTTCTTGGCTTGTTGACTATAAACGTATAGATTTGCGTAAATAGGTTGTTCTTATTACCCTCGAAGGAAATTTAAGCATTTTTAAAAATTTCCTTCTGTATATATAATATATAATATATAATATATATATATATATATATATATATAATAGTTCCTTGATAATCTTATTGATTCCTGCCTTGTATTTTTTGGAAAGAAATGTTTGCTTACAAAGGAAAACCTGCTTATTATTAAAAGTTTTTTTTGTGGAAAATTTACATCTTTTGCTCGTTTTTACAAACGCAAACGATGGTTAATTTATATTTATGGGTAAATATTATTAAAATTTTTAATTGTTTTTCTCAGGTGAATAGTTCATATAAGCATGTCTTTTAACAATAGCCAAACAATAATATTAAAAAAAATCCGGTAATCCTTAATTTTTATGTGATGTTTCTTAAAAACTGGATAGAATTA
>BMAO01020806.1:0-75753 GCA_019973975.1 Trichonephila clavata | reverse complement strand
TATATATATATATATATATATATATATATATATATATATATATATATATAATATAACAAAAACTGTTAAAACTAAACCCTACTGTAATTATTTAGTTATTACAACTATTTTATATATTTTATATCGCGCTGTGTCGAAACGACACCGATGGACGTTTTATTGTAAAAAATCCCGGATGTTCTAGTGTTAAACAGAAGGTAGGAAGTTGCTTTACCAGACATTCAATGCAACAAAAGTGAATTTATACGTGCGATGTAGCTACATGAAACTATCAGAACGTCTTTCCTCGAGATAAAAAGACGAACAAACTTGTGAAAGGATTTTATTTGACGAATATTTCCCTAAGAAAAAATTGCTGCATCACGAGCTAGGAAGTCTTCGTACGGACAGATACAAACTATAAGAAGATTTGTGGTGATAAAAGGAAACCAATGAATAGTGATGTTGAATGCATCGTAGTCCCGGTTAAAAAAGCAGGAAACAAGGTAAAGGTATGATAACGTATCGCGTATCTTAGTTTAATGAGACAGATACCGTTATAAAGAGAACCTATTCCCTCGCTGTCCTGCAAGTTACATGTTAGCATGGTTAGCAACAGGGTATAAGATAAATCAGATGTCTTGGCAAAAAAAAGCAGATATCTGAAACGATAAAATCAAGAGCCTATCTGTCGTCAGCAGCCCATCGTTAGCACCATTTACAATGATGTGATGAACACAAGGACTGAAAAATTCTCTAATGGGAAGAATTGAGGTAGTCTAACAAAGGATTCTCAGTGCTAGATGGGTTTCAAGTTGTTCAGACGTTTGTAGAAAAGAAAGATATCCACGAAGAAGATTAAAAACCTTCGCTCATTTAAATTACATTTAACAAATGAGGATGCTTTGGTAAGATGCCTAACGTGAGACCAATCCTACGGATAACATAGACAATTGTTGATACATATGCTCATTTTAGGAGTGGAAATTCTTACCTCATAAACTATTGAATAATCTGGTGTAAAATGAACAGACGGTGCCATGCTAAACATTGTTGTTGAGGGAAATCTTATTCCTAACTATTAGGTTTTGATTTAAGTTCTTCTTGAGCAAGCACCTTTTGTACTAACATCATTTTACATATAAAGCCTTTTTTCTGCTTCGTTTTCTAATGTGATGTAAAGGTATTATTTGTAAAGTATGAGAAAAAAGGAAGCAAAAATTGAGAAATGATTAAGTTGTATTGACGATATTTTTTCTTGAAACAAAAATGTAGTCGTGTATATTGGACAGACAAACAAAAAAATGGGATTTTTCGGTTGAAAAAGAGTTTTTGCTATTAGGGGTATAGTTTCTTCTGATCGGAAGCAATATCTCAGACCTACGATGCATAAATGAGGTTATCAATGAGGCATTTGAATATTTTCTCCCATTCCGTAGAAAAGAACTTATTAACTGTTGTGTTGTTTTGGGAAGTTACAAGTGACTAGCAATCCTAATATCTCTAGAATGTCTTAAGCATGCTCTATTGAATTTATATCTGCAAAGTATGAGTGGTTCCTTTGTCAAAATGAAACTGTCCACTAGCTCAGTTAGAACTAAACTTCCTCTAACCAATCTCCAATGTCTGGAAATGATATTTAAAAAAACGCTTCCGCTACCATTGAGTGCATTTGACTTGCCTTTGAGCAACTGATGGCTTTTGATGTTACGATTCATCCAAACCTTTTTGCCAAGATACCTTAGTCATAGTTAAAAAAACATTTATCACGTGTCGACTCTTTTCAATCTATTCCTACATACGGAATGCATTCCATATTGCATTTGACTTATTATTTAAAACATGTATTTCATGTATTAGAGAAATTGCATATTTTTACAATATTGTAAACGTTATACTTTTTCTTTTTAGTCTCATTTACTTGAACTACACGCACGCACACACATATCAAAACTTATTTCAAAATTGAATAACGATTATATTATTTAAGATGAATTAAAATATTAATCAAAAGAAACATGAATATAATTGGTAGTTTTTTGAATAAAGTAAGTGTGAGAGTCTAATGTAGATGGTAACAAAATTATTAAGAGCAATTAATGGTAAGATTGTAATACCTGTCGGTTCCTGCTTCCCTCTGAATCCCCTTGTTTACCCTCAGACTTGTCTAGGTGTATGGGAGAAACTGAATAATCAGCAGACATGATTCACACTAATTATTTTATTGTCACCAAAATATCAAGTAGACACAAAAACAATCTAATTAAGATAACAGATCAGATAGTAGAGCGCGGAGGTGAGACTCAATATCCTGGGGATAATAATACGGACCCCCAACTGATTCCACGATAGCTTAAACAACCTCAATATAAACTACCTAGCACACTAATAAGCTAACTTGTATTTAAATAAGGATCACGATACCTGTACTTTTATGAAGTCAAGGTGATCCTTATCTGGCTTAATAGCCGTCAATTGATCCACTCTCAGTAATCTTCCATTGATAAACTCCAAATGCACTTGATCATTCCAAGATCCTTCACTCTCCAACTAACCAACTAACTTGCCAACTAACTCCTCAAACTGATGAATACAGAATTTATATAATATACTTAATTTTCATAATCACGCTTTCTTCACTCGGTGAAAGTTGGTTGAAATAAATATTTTTCTTAAAGAGTCCTGAAGGAGTTAGTAGAGCCGCGTATAGAACCATCACAAGATTATACAATCTACATTTAAAATCCGTGCAACTAAAACGTTTCTTGCATCTGGGGCGTAGTATCTTCAATTTAAATTCGAATAGCAGAGTTAATGATTAATATAATAACATTTTTAAGGAAGTCATAGTTAGGATCATACAGCTTTTTTCTCCATTGTGAATGCGAGTGTCAGGCTCATTGTGATGCGAGTGTGGAAACTCTTCTAGGCTGTTTGCAAATTAACATACACAACTTTTGAAAAACGAAAGAACAACAACAGGAAAGCATAGAGCCATCTGTGTTGAATACTGTATTACGAAATAAAGCAGCCAAACTGAACCTAATAAAACTTGTAGATGTTAATGAAAACATACATAAAGAATAAAAAAATACTTTCTGTTACAGGAAGTTTCTATCCTATAGATTTGAATATTCCATATCAGGGTTAATTGAGTGTAACTTTAGAAAAGAAGCTTCTTACTTTATTAGAAATCTACCTATTGTTTACATAATAATATAATTAGCTTGTTTACTGCATAAGCTTTTTAAAGAGAGTGAAAACTTGGAACTTCCCGAAATTGATGTAAAGAGTACTCTTACATGGATTTTTATTTTTATCAAATGCCATAAATAATTTATGCACTTCATATTAAAAGACGAATTTTCCAGCTTAAATGCATTTATATCCAGGTTGTAGCTTAGCTCCAATTAAGTTTTACGTATATATTATTTATATTATATTGTCTATATTATTTAGTTAATTCATGTTCTTTCCGCATTATTAAAGTAGATATATTAAATAACATGTAGTCAAAATGCTGAATAAAAATTATATCTAGAGATTCATATGTTTGTGATTAAATATTTGTATAAGATGCTTCAGTGAGTGAGTGTTTTAATGAGGTTTATTGTCATAATAGACAACGAACCTCGTAATTTTTATCCTCAATTAAGTTACTAGGATGACACGAGAGCTGAAATATCTCCGTCTCCAAATTTCTACATCATACCAATGGGAAGACTCTGAACCTCCACAAATTTATAATAGATCGTGCCAAATCACTTCTACACGGTTGGTCTACAATGACGATAAGCTTCAATTCACGACATTCCGGCCACGACTCCGTGATCATGACTACTAGGCTGCATGAAATGCGTTATAGGTAAAGTAGCTATATTGAACCAGGAATAAACTATTGCTGCCCAAGCTAAAAACAAATAAAATTGAGCTAGTTTCTTAAAGTAATCTATAAATACGTATAAAAGTAGATGTTTGTATATATGACCTCACCACACTCCAACACCATTCAACCGATCACTATGAAAATTGGCATGTATATGTATTTTGAAGTGAAAACTTCTTTAGCGGCGTTGGGCACTTTTTGGTAGGGGAAAATCTTATGGGTTCGCGTCACCGACATGCTCTGACAGGCGCATGCGCAGTGTGCTGTTCGCCTTACACACTTTTTGGATGGGTGAAATCTCGTGCGTTCGCATCACTGACTTGCTTATAGCATTATCTGTAGCTATACAGCTGACGTATAGTGCTGTGTATACCTTATGTGAAATTCAAAGGATTTAGTGAACAGTTCAATGTGTATATACTGTGCATTGCTCTTTGCGATTCCGAGAATGGGCAATACATATTAAAGGTTATCGTTTATATTTCGCCTGGAAAATCTATGAGACAGATACAACAATTTTTATTCGAAAATTTGATGATTTTTCAAAAGAAGGTTCTGAAATACTCGATAAAAGATTTGGCGGAAAATATGATAATGTACCGATGATTTTAAGTGGAGGCTTCAAAATTAACTTGGCAGATGATAAAAATCTACCACTAATTGAATTTCTAAATGAAACACTTAATTTAAATATGACCAATGATCGAAAACTCAGTACTACAAAATATAAAACGACGATCGATGTGGTTTTAACACACACGCAATACTTAGATACATTTGAATCAAACATTTTCCTTTCTTACTTTAGTTACCATAAGCCTATAGACTAAATTCATGTGACGTCACGATCACGTGAAAACTATGTCAAGTGATCACGTGCTGTTTGTTTACTACAGTAGCTACGATTATTTCGTTCTTTTAGTTTTACATTATAATTTTTAAAATGTCTTATTTTGCTCAAATGGTTGATCGATCATTTAACGAAACGGTTATTGTAGGAGATAAAATCATTTTTTTAAAAATCTGACAAAAAAATCTGAGTGTTTTGAACTCGTACTTGTCATTTGTCTTATCTCGTACATAATTAGCTATGTGTTACTGTAACTGAGTTGTTTATTTGGATTTAATAGTTTAAATTTTCATTGCTAAAATTATTTCTGCTTGGTTAAGTATCCTGTTCTTATAGTTACATAATTAAAATTGATTTCAAGACCAATTTTTGTTTTGAAAAATAGTTTATGTAACTTAGAAGCTTTTTCAATAATTTTTTCTGTTCAAGATAGTGTTGAAAGTTTTTGTAGATACTCTCAAATGTATGTTTTATGAAAGTTAGTATGGATTCTGGTTTGAGATTTCTGGTTATATTTTTAAAAAATCTTGTGTTTTTTCCAAGTTTAGCGAGAAAAATAATTATTACAAATCAACAAGGAAACAGATTTTTAAATCCATACTAACTTTTTTCGCAGTAACCTATGAAGCATAAACCACTTAAAATGACTAAAAAATTTAAAAAATTGGGCATCTTGTGAGTTTGAAAAATTTAAATTCTTAATTTTTTTTTAAACAGTGAAATAATAGCTGGTCAAACTGACATTTTGCTTTCAGAATCAACATAATATAATCTGAAAAAAAACGACATAAATTGTAAATTTGCTGTTACTGTCTCCAAAAAACATTTTTAAAAAAAGGTACTTTTTAGCTTTAAAAACAAAGTGACTTAAGCCAATTAAAAAAAAACACACACACACCTCAATTACTGGAAATTATTTGTTATGTCTGGTTGTACATTTTTTCTTGTTTGAAAAATTCGTATTTTTTAATACTACGTCCAAAATATATTCAATTAATTTTATGACCTGAAAAGTTTATGGAATGTCCAACACAATAATCTTGTGAAAATATTTGTTTGGTTTGATAAATTTTGAATTTAATTGTGAATGGAAATTTTATGCGACTATTCATTTATATATATATTGTATTGTATTTTTTCCATCTAATTTGCAATTCATTGTGCTGTAAAAATGAAATTCATTTTCACCAATGGATAAATATTATTAATCAAAAACTTTCATATTTACTCACTTTAATATGAGATGAACAATGGCTTAAAGTAAACTTTTTTACAAGTTTAAATTGTATTTTGGAACAATCTATTGTTTATACATAAATCATTATTTTCTATTATTTTTATAAATTATATGTAATTCAATAAGAAAAATATATTTAAAATTAAGGATAATTAAATTGAATTTCTGAAAATTATTTCACCTTTTCTGATGGTACATTCCCTTAATATTGAACAATATAAAAGAAGAAGATCAACATGTTATAGGCACTTCATATAAAAAAAGGTATTTATTAAAAGTTTTAATGTAAATTTTTAATATAGTACATATTTGCATTAATAATAACTTGTGATCCAAGTGTCGCATACACATGCACATGTTTTTTATTGCGTGATGTTATTTTTATAAAAGTTTTAATTTTTTTGTTTGATGCTTAATATAGCAACTGCTGAAGGTAACTTTTTAATATGCTGAAAGAACTCTCAACACTTGCTACAGTAATTGCAACTTAAGAAAAAAGTATTAAAACAATAATACATGTAGGAATAACTCATTATATTTATTTAGCACGTATTGCAATATATCTTGTGTGTTATTTAAATCTCTTACATTCAAAATCAAATTCTGTTGCTAACTGATTTCATCTACATTTTTGTTGTAAACTTAACAAAAGTCTTGTAACTTTTTTCTTATTCATGTTTTTTGCAGGTTTTTAAATCAGAATTAATATTTGGTATACTTATATAAATCTATTCGCGTAAAACTGTATCAATATTGCAGTGTTATAGAAGTAACATGTAAATTCCTCTACTGGTTTTTTTTATAATTTGCTAAGTGATGCACAATTCTATTTTTTGAGGTTTTTTAAAATTTTGTTTACAAATGATAAATTAACACAGGGTCATATTTATTTATTCTATTGAACTAAAAAAGTTTCCATTTATAGCTGTTCATATTATTTCATGGTTTCCACAAAGTGGGAGATTATTAAATGCTAAGAATTGAATGACAAGTCTTTGAAATATCAATTTGAGAGAGAGAGAGAGATAGTCGTTACATTTACTTATTTATAAAAACTTTGCCATGTTAAATTTTTGTTATTTTATTAGAATCATTTTAGATATCTTTATATGTATAAAGTATTTACGTGTAATACATTGTAAAAATAAAATTCATTTTCATCAAAGAACTGATCACCAATGAAATAAAATATTAATTTGAATTTTAAGCGTAGGTAGGCAAACTTGACGTAAATGTAATATATTTTATAGACAATTGTTACTTTTCATCTCTAAATGCTGAAAAAAAGAGAAAATTCATGCATAACATTTTTGATATATATAAATTCCTACCCGTATGAAGAACAAGTATACCAGCTATTAGCATAGTAGTACGAAGGAAAAAAAATTAAGAACTTTCTATAGTATTGATAAAGCAAACCACAAAATTACAGGATCATTTCAAATATCTTATACTGGTAAGCCACACTATTATAAAATATGCAATTCATGAAGTTGTAAAAAAATTTTTCATCAGATGATAAATATATATGAAATACTTCCCTATCAACTCTTAATATTTTATGTACAAAATTATTTTAAAAAGCTTAACATTGTAAAACAGATACATCTATAAAATCCACAAATCATTAAGAAATATCCATAATTACGAGGGGTGAGCAGAAAAAAAGGTTATAAGTCGAATAAAAAATATTTATTTATAATAGACAGAAAATGCAAAAAGGGAATTAAGAGGCATATTCACCTATCACATTTCGTCATAATCACCAAGTCTATTTAGGCATTTATCATAAAGAATGCAGAACCTACTTGTTTAATCCGTCTAGGTAGAAATCAGGTCCTTGTCCATTGAGCCAGTCTCAGTACAATATCGCAGCACATCAGAAAATGATATACTGCGTGCTACCATAGCTCAATCCGAGCTCTGACGAGATTTCAAGCAGAGTTACCCGTTGATCAATCTAAGTAGTTTCTTCAATTCGTGCCGTGGTGATTTCTGTCCTTGCAACATGTTGTCTGCCCATTGCAGATGCGGACACCTTTTATTCATAAAAATCATATCACGGCTCCCACTTCAAAACGATAACAATTTCCAAAGAGTCTTGCCATTTCAATCTGCATCGTCCTGAACCATCTGGGCACTTTCATTTTCTGGCCGCAAACCAGCTGTATACCAAGTAGTACGATCTGTCTCCACTTTTGCAGAAACCATCTTTGTTTTCGTTGGAACATAAACCGTTGCAAATACCTGCTTACAAAATGTTGGAGTGCCTCCAGCAGGACAAGTGTATCTTGCACTTATTGCTTAATGCTTAAGTTTAAAAAAAAGTACTAAATATTAAAAAGATATAAATTCTAAAATTAGATTGCAAATTTATATGAGTTTTTGGTATTTACATATTAGTCTACTGATTAATAAATGTTGAAAGATTTGTGCCAAAGTTAATTTTCAGCTTAGTTTAAAATCAATTATTTTATCTAAAGACCATAATTTAAATAAATAAATTATATGAATGAAAATTTTAAATAAGTGAAAATTAACAGTTTTTTTTATATAACAACACAACATAAAGTGCTTGATTTAAAAATACTATGCCTTATAAGAAAAATTAGTAACAATTTGGGAGAATCTTAATGTAAACACAACATTTCTCCATATTGAATTTAAGTTTTAAATGAAAAAATTTACATTTCTTTATCAAAATGGTTTGGCATTTCTTGCCTTTACTTTGAATGTCTTGGAATCAAGTTAGGATTTACCCATAAATAGCAATAACTATGTAATGACTAAAGCTTAATAATACATATTCATTAAAATAGAAAACAATGCAATTGATATTCAACGCTACTCTAAAAAATAAGAATCAAATTATATAAAATTATCGTTGATAATATAGCTATTTAAAAAATTTAAATTTGTCCATTCACATTTCTTTCACAGAAGTTTAAAAAGCTTCTAAATTTGAATAGTTGCCATTACTTTTAATCTTTTAGAATCAATGATAAATAACAATATTAATGTTATTAAAACCTATTTTGTATTTTAAAACAATGAGTTAAACTAAAGCATAAATGAGTAAATAGCAATGCATTCATAATAGTTTCAGAAAGTATCTAAATTAGAACACAAAATAATTTATAACTTACCTCAGAAGTTGTTCTGATCTGAACAGATGACTTGTACTTTACTCTCTTCATTTCTGCTTTTGCAACGCTTTTGATAAAAAAAATTAATAATTCACTGAGCAATCAGGCTCGGTAAGCGACATGTTGCTCACAAATTTGTCATCAAATATAAAAAAAAGAACTACAAAATTAATTGAGAACTAAAATAACTCAGAGCTATATCTAAATGAATCAAGAACTATAAACAAATACACCAGCTATCACTAGTCGAAGCAGATGAATACCTAATTAGATAAATAAATTACAATAAAACAAAAATTATGTAAAAAAGTTGTTAAGATTATTTCCTAACAAATATATACACTAGAATAATGCAAGAAATACAATGATATCACATATTTTAATTAGATAAAATTAAAGCTAAAGAATGTCAACAATTTGCGTATACGGTTCTACCACGGTAATGCAAAGCACGTGCAATTGTTGCCCAATTTGTCACGTGATTCCCCGCTTGGCGTCTGTCTGGTGTGAATTTCGTCTATTGTATCTTTTTTAGAACAAAATGAAATAATTGAAAGTACAAAAAGTCTAAGTATTGTTGAAATTAATGATAACAGCGATGTAAACAATTAAAATAATGTTAAAAACAAGTACATTGAAATTTAAGTAAATACAAATACTATCCATAAATAATATGATTGTATATTAATTGTTATTTCAATTGAATTGTATTTATATTTTGTCATGATCTTGTACAGCCCGTAGTATATTTGAATAATAAAAACCCATATAAACATGCATTTAGTTGCTGCTCAAAGTGTCAATAAATGTGAAAACCAGATTAATGTTGATAATTTTTATTCAAACATTATGAAATTTAAACTTTTAATACTAAAAGTTCTAAGTTTTCACTTCTATCGACAGACTCTATAACTGCCAATTTTTTTTGTGGAGAAAGATTTGAGCTATCCTCTTTGTTGCAGCTCCTACCGAATGGCGGCAAAGCATATCAACTTCTGCACCGTTCAATGAATCGCCAAGTTGCTAACAAAAAGGATGCCAACTTGGCTCCATCACCAACATTTCGCTATGTTTTCATTGAATCGCTATTTATAAGGTAAGGAACGGGGTTGTGCTTATGAATATTACAATTTTAACATAAAATAAATACAACAGAAAGTAATATTAACGCACTATACGTCCAAATATAAATTATTTACACTATTTTAAGCGTCCATTGCTCAAAATTAGTAGCAATGTGTTACTTTAGCTGAGTAGAGATCAGCTTAGGAAGGTGTTTTCAAAAATCGACCCACAAGAAAGGGAAGTTATAAGTTAAAAAAATCCTTTTTTTTATCAGCTATTAGACCTACAGACTTAAGATTTAACAAATATGGTTTTGTTTTCAGTTGAGACATGAAAAACGCTTTTTTTTTGTTTAATTTCCAACTAATCTAAAATTAACTCATTAAAAACGTCTTTCCCCTTCAATCTGTATTGCGTAGTTTTCAATTCACCCGTGCGAAGAACGGGCATACCACACACAGCTCGTCTTTATAAAAATAAAAAAAAAATAATAGAAAAGTACACATACAGCTCGTCTTTATAAAAATAAAAAAAATAATAGAAAAGTACATATACTGAAGAAAAATGTATGTTTTGTGCAATGTAATTATTATATGCCTTAAGAACATTTCTTTATGAAATAAACTTAGAAAACTTCTTATGGAATTCATAAGATTTACTAATTTCTGAAGTTTTTAATTAGTTTTGTGAAAATTAGTTGAAGTATTACCAATTATAAGATGAATTAATTATGTCTCTCTTGTTTTAAAACAATCCAGATTTATACTCAATTAATACTTGAACGCTTAAAGATCGGAAGCTCTTCGCCATATTTTGCCACTTAAAAGATTTCACACTTCATTGGCTTTCAAAAGACTCTTATGACGTGAATAAGCAGCTGAGAGAGAGAGAGAGAGAGAGAGAAATATTTTCATAATTTCTGAAGTAAGAGTAGAAACTTAGCGTAGAAACAGAAAAATTAAACTCTTATGAAATAATGAACCATCGAAATAATTTTGAACTAATGTACTTCTACACTTTCACTGTGAAAAATTTGAGCATAATTTCGGTTTATTTTAATGAAAAATATAAAACTTTATTCGATTTGATCCTGAAGCCTGATTCAATAAAACGAGTTATGAATTTAAAGTCGTTTAGTGGTAGGTATTTATCGAGGCGTTTATAGCTTTATCCATGTAGTGATAGACATTTGAAAACTGAATATGATAAAAATATTTTTTCGTATGAAAACCTTAACAAGGATCTAAAAGCAGTTCTACGTTGAAATGCCTGTATTCATTAAACAAAAATTTGCTATTTTGGAAGATTTTTGCGGGAATGTCAACAACAAAAACTATATTTTCTATTGTGGATTACCATACAGAGATATTTTCTTTCAATATAATCAACATACAGATGTCCGAAATTACAATATCCTTAAATCCGTAATAAACAGACAATCAAAATATATTATTTTCGCTACCACTACTGTCAGAGAGTCTGTTTAATAATCAGTTTTACATTCTGAATATATTTAAGTTCAGCTAAACATTTTTGACCCTTCGACATTGCAACAGTAAAAAAGAGAAACATTTTTTTTTCTACAAGATTTTATTATGCATTAAAAACTAGACTTCTAATCCAAACTCAACACTCCAGCGAAAATAAAACTCTTATCCTTACTATAAACACAAATACGACATACTCTTTTAAATAGCCATCGTAAGACGTTCCTTCCCCTTTATGTTTATAAATCAGTGATTTTTTTAAAACACTTTTTGAAAATCATGGTTTCGAACCCAGTTGGATTCTCTACTGTTTTCAACAGCTTCTGATTAGTTATGGAATATGAGAAAAATGCTCACTTAGTATTAATTATAAATATAATCTTAAAAAACAGTACATTTGGAAGAGAGCACTATTTTTTCCATAAACTTTTCTCGAGTGATATCATATTCAAATGCCTACATAAATTTGAAACTATTCTCTCGATGCTTTCTCATAAAACTTTTCAATCTACATTTCTCGAAGACTGAATACGAGAACCTATTTTATTAAATAACGTCTCTGATATACTTTTGAATCAATATTTTGTCCAAAAGATACTCTTTCATCCTCTGTTTGATTTGGATGTTGCTTCTTGAAAGACTATTTATTGAATGTCCTTCAGAATATTTAAAAAATGCCATATATATATTATTCATAATGTATTTCGTTTGTCTCAATATTCATGATCGCGAGTATAACTGACTAGAAAGTTGAATTATACTTTTCTTAATGATCAAAAGATACAGAGCAATATTTTGAAAGTGAAATATTTCTAATTTTCTTTTCAAGAGTTCAAAACAGATGTTTTAGCTTCAAAATTCTCCAATGTGCATTATCTATGCAGAAGATATTATGAAGAGAAAGAGAGGAAATGTTTAAATTTTGTTTTTCTGATATTCCATGAAGCAAAGTACTAAAGGATTTCTCTGAGCCAGCTACGATAATGGTTGGTTGGTTGGTATCTTGTCACGGACAATAATTAAATATGACCAAAGGTCCTATAGATAGCATCGGCAATCTGGATGCAGTTATTTTCATATAAGTCCTCACAAGGGTTGTTGCTGATGTGCTGCAATTTTACCAGAGTTGCAGAACAGGAGTAAAGATGTTCTGAGTTCAGTACCGTGTCGTGATAGTCTTTGCAAAAAGAGTACTTCCTTGTTCCGTTTTTCTGAATTTGCATGCCCCTGAAGTGTCCTCTCCTAAAGTGTTAAATTGCTTGCCAGGCTTCAACCAGAATTAATTTCAGACATTTGGTGTTTTAGCTTGATTTTTCTGGTGAAAAAAGTCTTGATTTTTCTACTGATTTTCTATCGCTTAGGGTGACGAGTGTTGTAACGTTATCGTTACTGTTGTTGCTTCCTTAGCCAGGGTATCCGCCACCTTATTTTCCTCAATATCAACATGCGTTGGGATCCTTCGCATGATGCACTGTGTTTTCAAATTGAGAAGTTGACGAAGTGTATATGTATGTTTGTAATTAGCCCTAAGTAGAGCCTTTATGAATTGCTTCGAGGGCAGCTTTAGAGTTACTGAAGATTTTAAGCCATTTAGCTCTTTATCTTTTTCACTGAGATTAATGCACTCATTTAGGGCTGTTTGTATTGCAAATGTAGCTGGATGCTATTTTTCCTGCTCTGAACTTTAAATGCTTTGTGTGATTGTCCGGAGGAAAACTAAAATTATAACCAACTCAGCTAGTATAGAAAATAGTATACTTCACTGTATGAATCCATTTTCACGCTAGTCTCGTAGAGATTTCTGAAGTGTGTGGCACCGTCTGTTTTTTGGCCTTCGAAAATACTCAGGAAACAGTAGCTTAAGAGGCATTTGACAACTACAGAATTGGGCGAGTGAGTGAGATATTTATTACTGTCGCAGAATAAAACAACACGATGGCTAATGGCAACGGACCTCCTAGCTTTGAACCTCTGCCAAGTGAGAAGGGCGGCACCTCTGAGCTGGCACTTTTCTCTCCTAACTACCACGCCAACAGGAGAACTTTGAGCCCCGACCATTTTAACACGCATCGGTCCCCTCCCTACAATGGGTTTTAAATGGAATCAGGATTCGAACTCGAGATACTCCGGCCGCAAGTTCATGACTATAACCCCCAGGCCACTGCGGCCACAATTAATTATTTGGACAATTGTTTCGCAATCAGATTTTTTCAACACGCTTTGACTGGAGTATTGGTGCATATGGGGATTTGCGTACTGTAAGAACATGTTGGTATCACACCGCAAATGAGCACAGAGAGGTAATTGAGAACTTTAACTGGGCGTATATATCTGTCTCGCTCAACCGGTGCGTTGAGTGCCCAGGACGTATATACACGTGTTTCTGAAGTACGATTCTTTTCTTCGTGCTGCTATCAGTACATTTATAACGAAGGCTTTAGAATGCTATAAAAGGACATTGACAGTGTTTGTAAAAGCATTTACTGATTTTAGAGAAAAACTTGCTTATTTGTGAGTTTTCTTTTTCTCCCAATATACCGCATACTCGCACATACACTGGTGTGCAAAAATTAAGGACGAGACGGTTTTTTCAATATAACTTTGTACAAAAGCATTCCAAATCAACACATTTAATACCGTAAGATCCCCAATACGTAAGGACATGAGTAATGTAAGCAACACTTACTAAAAGAGAAATCAGAGGGATAAAAAGAAGCTTTATTGAAAAAGTAGCATGGAGCGCAATGCGACTGAAGGCCGAAACATCCCTGTGATGGGTGTCCAGCAAGAAATATCCGGTCTTTAGTAGGGATATGATCTCCCCTGACTGCTATGCAGGTTTCACCGCGTCTGCCCATGCTGAGAATGAGGGTGTCAATGAGTTGTTGAGGCATTGCTGCCCATTCGTCTTGCAGCGCCAATCGAAGCTCCGGAACCGTTACTGGTGCTAAGGTACGAGCTGCCAAGCGTCTGCCTAGAAAATACCATACATGCTCGATGGGATTGAGATCCGGAGATCGTGCCGGCCAATCCATACGTTCAATATCCTCACTCTCTAAGAGCTGTTCGGCAGCTACTGTGCGATGACATGGTGCATTGTCGTCCATGAAAAGGAACTGCGGACCCATAGCGCCTCTAAAAAGACGCACATATGGAATAAGAATCTCGTTACAATAACGGATCCCGTTGACTGAACCTGCGTCGAAGATGTGAAGGTCTGTACGACTACCAAGCATGATGCCTTCCCAAACGAGAACACCGCCACCTCCATACCTGTCCCTTTCAATGATGTTCGAGGGATGATTGCGGTTTCCCCGCTCTCTCCAGATGAGTATGTGATGAGAATCACTACTCAGACTGAATCTGCTCTCATCTGTAAAGAGTACTCGTCCCCATTCATTGTCTCTCCAATTCCGGTGTTCCCGGCACCACAGAGAACGCCTAATCCGATGGGCAGGCGTTAGAGGTACACACCGTACAGGGCGTCGTGCAAACAGACCACCACCGTACAGTCTTCTGGCCACGGTAAAACGCGATATCGGTCGTCCAGTCGCCTGTGTCGTGTGTCTAGCGATTTCTCCCGCTGTCTGCCGCCTGTTTCTTCTGGCCTGTAAGGCAATATACCGGTCATCTGCGGGTGTGGTTCCTCGTGGTCGACCACTACTGAACCCCCGGATAGCTGTTCCTGTAGTTTGAAATTGTCTCCAAAGTCGTGAAACGATGCTGTGAGCAATTCCGAACTCTGGAGCCACACTTGTCACACTGCGACCTTCCTCCAACTTCCCAATGATTCGACCTCGGGTAAAAGCATCCAGATGTCGTCTAACAGATTGATTATTCGCCATTTCTCGCTGAGGCAGCAACTTGGTGTGATTTTAACTGCTATACGGTGTGCAGTCTCTTTGCCAGAAATACTAATCTTACACGACAACATGCTTTACTACTCAGACACTGCCCCATTACGTCTACCTGCATATCTGCGCATGTTCTACCGTACATCACCTCACTTAATCTCCTGATTGGTCTTTCTGTCCACTCTGCCTCTTCGTTCAGCTGATATGCTAATTTTTCGTCTTCGTCCTTAATTTTTGCACACCAGTGTATATTAAAAATGGGCAAGTGAATCGCGTAACATTTAACAGGCAGTTAATGGGTAAGTATCAGTAGTTGCGATTTATGTGAATTGTTGACAATCCTAGGCTGCTAACAGGACAACTTATAAAAGCCACTCATAACGATAACTGATTTAAAGCAAATTTATTTCCTAACTAATTTAGCAATTAATGTTTTGAATCCGAGATGATACTGACAGAGTAGCACTAAATATTTGAGTTTATGGGCTTTCTCCTATAGAAAAAATTATTCTCTTTCAACCTGTGGAGTAAGCTATTTTCACAAATGACGTGATGGATATATGATCGTTATTATTATAAGTAGCTCTATTATTATAAGTAGTATACCAAGTAGCTCCTAAAGTATGCGCGTATTTCAATTCTTATGTAACAAATCATATATTGTTGCACGTATTTGGATGAACCATATTATTTCAGCATATGTTTTGCAATTTTTGCGTCTGGAGTACAGTTGTGATAGCGGTCAGTACCTGCTTACATCTTAACCCCCTTGTCTACCTGTAAACCTGGCTAGGTGTGTGGGAGAAACTGAATGATCCACAGACATGATTTCAATATAATTAATTTATTGTTACCAAACATCAATCACACACCGTAACAATCTAAATGAGGTAGGTGATTAAACTAGTAGAGCTCGGAGGTGAGATTCTATAACACGGGGATACTACTATGGATCCTCAACTGAATCTAAGACAGCTTAAATACGCTCACTAATAAGCTAACTTCTAGTTAATCAAGCTCACAATACCTGTACTTGCAGGTGATCTTTGCTGGCTTGATCAATGTCGTTGGATCCACGATCTATAACCTTTTTTCTGGACAACTCCAAGACCTCTAACTAATTCCACTCTCTTTCAATCTTCAACTAACAACTAACTCGAGACTCTATGTTAACTCCTACTTGCCAGCTCCAACGTGCCAACTCACAAACTCGCGAAAACAGAATTTATATAATATAATTCAATTACATAATCACACTTCCTTACTCGGTGAAAGTTGGTTGTAATAAATATTTTCCTAACAGAGTCATGAAGGGATTAGTAGAGCCGCGTATAGATCCGTCACACAGTACTAACGGCAGACCTGCCACTATTATAAAATTATACAACCATAAACATTACTCAAATATTTAAACTGCAATTTACATGTATTATGTATAGTTTTATTTATTAGCTCTTTTTTCGCCAAATTTGTTCGTAGAGTTCCTCTTCAGTTAAATTCATCACTGTAGCTGCATCGTTCAACATTTCATTGATAAAGTCCTCAGATTTTGATAAACCTTCAGCTCGTGAAGCTTCCTGGAAAGGTGATTATTTAATTACGTTGATTGTAAATAAGTCTACGTTTGAGACGATTTTTTCTCTCACATCGATTCTAGTCCAGACAATCGTTGCGATATTTTTTGCGAGAACTTGAAATAATGTATTATTGCGTATATTGGCGACATTATATGGAACGAAGCACATAGTCGCCAATTTAGCACGCACGACACATAATAAATCGGGGTTGCCATCTTAGCGAGTTATCTTGAAAGTGATATTATTGGGATAGTAAGTAATGAATTTATTACAGCATCACAAAAAACTTCTCACATAAAGAGAGAGACATTTTCTGTCTATTGTTTTTCAAAAAACTTGGAGAAAAATGAGCTAATGTAGAGTGAATCCACATCAAAAATATTTAACACATTACATCAGCGTTTCTCAAAAAGCCCCCCCCTCCCCCCCCCTAGGGGGCGTGATAACCATTCGTGATGGGCGTGAGCATATGAAACATTTATACTGAAAGGAAGCAAAACAAATTACATTTTGACATAATAAAAATTAAAATACATATTTCCTTCCTTCCTCAGGGGCTCAACAGTCCAGGGTGACCTCGGCGTTCTCAAGAAGCCTTTTCCTGGGCAGCCTTTTTCCTGCTAGTGTTCTCCAATTTTTAGTTCTCAAAACTAGAAAACTTTTTTCCAAGCCATCAACCCATCTCCTTTATTTCTGTACAAAGACCGAATGCTCCAAAATCCTATTCTCAAGTCCCTTAAACCTTTTCCAAGTCGTTTACTAGAAGTCAGCAAGGATATATTTTCTTCTTGAGATTTCGTAACAAGAGTGTTTTCTTATGAGATCGTGTTGTTAGCCCTACACCCAACCCCCGAACCTGAAAAACCGGTCCCATTTTAGTCGCCTTCTACGACACGCATAGGCTACGTTGGGACTATTCTTTCACACTCGGTCATCACACGGGTGAAAATATACATTTACACTCATATAATATACTTGTAAATGCATCAGTATGCACCAGCATTTGATAAACAATTCATCAATGTTAAGTTAAGTGAGTGATTTTGGGGTTTATTGGCGCAAGAGCCGATTTCGGTTAAACTGCGCCAAACATTTGTTTCAATATCTGTGGTCTAGACGAGGAGAGAAAGAAAGAATGAATTGAATGACAAGAAAGAGGGTCGAAAATAGAGAAGGATCACTAGGGTACCTCGGGTTCGTGAAGCCCGTGTTTACCAAAGACAGTAAACCCCGTGGGAAAAGGAAAAGATCACTAGGACACCTCGGGATTGTGACACCCGTACTCACCTAAAAAAGGTGAGCCCCCTGAGGGGGTTAAGTTAAGAACAAGCTTAATAATTACTAATGACCCTATGGGCCATGTACAAAGTATAAGGGATTTACACATCCCCTCTTCCCTGTAACCCGGCTAGAGGTGTAGGAGGAGCTAAATGATCAGGAGACATACATAATGAACTTCAATTATTTATTTATCACTATATTCAACTCAGACACAAATAATACTCTAAATAGGATAATTTTGATCAATCAGAGCACGAAGGTGAGACAAGATGGCGTGGGGATAATATATCCGATCATACACATCTACCCTTACGATAACTTGTACAAAGCTTGATTAATTTAGGACCGTGCTAATAACTTCTACTTGAAATAAGATCACAGTACCTGAACTCTTGTGGTCTACTTATCCTTGCATTTATGTTAACGCGGCTTCAACAGTGCTTAAGCGCTTCTTTAAGATCCCAACTTCTCGTTTCGTACTCTGTTTACGTATACGTTTTACTGCAGATTTACTAAGTTTCTCACCTATTCACTTCACATCCAAGCTATCTTCACTTTACTAACCTTCAATTTTTACTTCCCTAACCTTCGATTCTCACTTCACTAACTTTCAAACTCGCGAATACAGAATATATATATTAAACTTAATTTACATAATCACGTTTCCCGTCCTCGGAGAAAGTTGGTTGAAATAAATGATGGCACAAAAGGAATTACCAAGGGGTTAGTAGAAGGAACCGTATAGATCCATCACAAAAGTTAAATACAAAATTTAATGCTCATCTTGATAATTTGTACGGTATATAATTAAAATCGCTTTGTATCTTTAACCTCAAAGTACATTGTTATTGTATGGAGGGGAAGGTCGATAAAAATTATGATTGAAAACTGGGTAAAAGACAAATATTGAAAGTTTAAGAAGCACTGCATTGCATGAAAAAAGAATGATTACGGTGAAAGGGATCAACAAAATTCTGTTGTTTTACAACGTGCATTGGAGTAACAAAAAGTTTTGAAATCTATTATCTAAAGCATGCTTCACAAGCTTATAATATTTGTGACCCAATTTTCAATCATAATTTTCATCGCGTACATAATTCCCATACAATAACAATGTATTGAATTCAATAATAATGTACTTTGACGTTAAAGCGACTTTAATTATAAACCATTCAAATTATCAAGTATTAAAATCTGTGTATAGTTTTATGACATGCTCATAGGGTCAATGGTAATAATTGAACTAGTTCTTAACTTTGTACTGTTAAAAATTAACTATGAAATACATTGTACAGTACAGATACATTCATAAGTGCATTATATCAGCGTAAATGTGTCTTTTATTTTTTATTATGTCAGAATGTATTTTGTTTTGCTTGATTTTAGTAATTAATAATTTATTTAAAGTAATCTTTTGTTTTCGACTTTTCTATGTACTCGTCCCCTCCCCCTGTAAGGTTATCACGCCCCCAGTTTGAGAAGAAATGTAAAAATAATCCAGGACTAAACCTATCAAAAGACTTATGCAATTCTGGCAAATTTAATTTTCAAATTTTATTGTATGTATTTTTTAAAACATTTATAAATCTCATGCACCAAGTAATGTATAACACGGGGGCATGCAGCACAGACAGAAGAAAGAATTACAACACAAAGATCCATGCCTTCTTCGGGATTCGAACCCAGTCCCTACGGCATCGCAGTCAGCTTCACTGACCACTATACCGGATGTGCGGCTATTATTTGTATTGAAGTGTGAAAATTTTTTCAAAATGTATTAAATATGTAGGACAGTCAAAGGTATCAAAAGAAATATTCTATAAGTATAAAATACTGCAAAACACAAACTACATGCAAAATATTGCCAATATTATTATCCTTTTCTACATTCATTAGAAAATGCGAATCTTTTTCTTGTGTGTGTGTGTGTGTGTGACTTAAACTGATAATTTTAAATCTGAAATAAGTATTTCGTTTATCAATATATTTTGATTCGAACTTAGATTTCTATTACATATACACTAAATAAAGGAAGTATTTTAGGATTTGGTTATTTAATTTAATTTTAGTTTTTTTATTTAAGGGTAAAAGGAAAAATTTCATTTTTTTTTCTTAGCTGCTTAAGCTTTACAAAAACGTTTAAAAAAGCACTTTTACTTTCAAAAAGTTTCTTCTAAAAACATTTCAAGAGTAATTTTTTTCCACTCTAATTAATTCTCTTAAGTATTTTTTTTAATCAAATAAGCTTTTGTGTCTTTTGGGAACTTAAGGATGGAGAAAAAAAATATCATGTGAGGGGATTAAAATATAGTTAAAAATAAAGAAAAAAAATGTAAGTATTTGATTTTACTTCCATTTAGTTGACGTAATTAAAAAAAAAGTAAAAAATATCTTGAAACATTTTAAAAAGTTGTGCCATGGAACAGTCTTATAAAATCGTAAGCACAAATATAGTCTATAATTCACTTAATAAACTTAAAATAAGAATAAAAACATTTTCAGTATTCAGAGCATCATTAAATATTAATTCTTGAATTTCATGCTGTCTTTTATAATACCTGATTTTCGTGGCTAAGGAAGAATAGTAGTCCCGGTCAGGATCTCATGGCCAGTGTATCATGATTTTGAGCTCTAATATCATAGAAGCTTCTCCATGTACAAGGGCTGATGCTACTTAAATCTGTCTTGGATGAATGTTGACGCGGTGTGCTAGTTTTGTAAGGGGATTTCCAGTTCGGGTATCCTCCTCGTCGCTTGACAGAGCTTCAAAATTGCGAAGGTGATCGTCAATAGCCATTTTTTTAACAAACCTCGGCCAATTTGTCTCTTATTTGTATCGCTTCAAATTAAAAGCTACTCCTTATTCACTTTGTGGTTCTGTTGGGGACCCTGACCATTGCATGTTTGCGTGCCGCTCTGCCTAAGGATTTTCATTTGGTCTCTCCATCTCAATATATTTGCTTAAAAAAAATCTGGTTTCAATCTATCATTAGAAATCTTTCCATTCACTCTAAAATAAAATCATGTATTAAAATTGTCTCTACAATCCGGGATCAAATTCCTTAGATGGGATTGGATCAGTACTCTTATGTGGCAAAGGCGTTTTTTCTTCTTTTCCTTTCCGTAAAAGTTTTTTACCTTTCTTCTTCTTTTTTTGTACGGTGCATTTGTATTTTATATTTTTATTACTTTTGATGCATTTTCAAGAAGCTCGAGAGAATAATGCACATTTTTTTTCTTTTCTAACCCTTTATGTTCTTTATTATTAATGTCATCTTTGTATTTTTGTACCTAGCAATTACATATGTATTTCGTTTCATTTACCTTTAATTTTTAAAATGTAAATTTAGTTTGTGCTTCTGTGTAAAAAATGTAAACTAAGATTTTGTTCAATAAAGATTGAATGTGGGGGTGGTTGCTTACCGGGGGGATAGTTTGGTAGCTCTAAACCCCTTTCAGGTGAGCTCGGTTCCTTTGGACATTCCGCCAACAGCTTTTTGAAGTGAAAACTTCTTTAGCGGCGTTGGGCACTTTTTGGTAGGGGAAAATCTTATGAGTTCGCGTCACCGACATGCTCTGACTGGCGCATGCGCAGTGTGCTGTTCGCCTTAGAAACTTTTTGGATGGGTGAAATTTCGTGCGTTCGCGTCATCGAAATGCTTATAGCAGTATATCTGTAGCTATACAGCTGACGTATAGTGCTGTGTATATCTTATAAGTGAAGTTGAATGGATTTAGTGAAAAGTTCCACATGTGTATATACTATGCATTGCTCGTTGCAATTCCGAGAATGGGCAATACATGTTTATGGTTGCCGTTTATATTTCAAGTGGAAAATCTATGAGACAGATACAACAATTTTTATTCGAAAATTTGATGATTTATACAAAAAAAAAAAGGTTCTGAAATACTCGAAAAAAGATTTGGCGAAAAATATGATAATGTACCGATGATTTTAGGTGGAGACTTCAATAGAAACTTTGCAGGTGATACAAATCTACCACTAATTGAATTTCTAAATGTAATACTTAATTTAAATATGTCCAATGATCAAAAACTCAGTACTACAAAATATAAAACGACGATCGATGCGGTTTTAACGTGATAGATAAATTTGAATCAAACATTTTCCTTTCTTACTTTAGTTACCATAAGCCTATTGTATCTTTTTTAGAACAAAATGAAATAATTGAAAGCACAAAAAGTCTAGGTATTGCTGAAAGTAATGACGACAATGATGCAAACAATTAAAATAATGTTAAAAATCAAGCACATTGAAATTTAAGTAAATACAAATGCTATCCATAAATAACGTGATTGTATATTAATTGTTATTTCAATTGAATTGTATTTATATTTTGTCATGAACTTGTATAGTCCGTAATATATTTGAATAATAAAAAACCATTTAAACATGCATATAAGTGTTGCTCGGAGTGTCAATAGATGTAAAAACCAGATTGATGTTGATAATTTTCATTCAAACATTATGAAATTTCAACTTTTAATACCAAAAGTTCTAAGTTTTCACTTCTATTGGCAGTTTGTATAACTGCCAATTTTTTTTTTGTTGCTTTATAGTGAGACGTTAATAAACAGTTACTTTCTCCTTCTACCTGATATTTATGGAAATGTTTAAGTACAAAGTAATTAATATTTATATTAAAACTCTTATTAATTGGCAAAAAATATGAGGTAAAATGTGATACTTATGCAAGGACTCAATAATTTTTCTTTGTATTCAGGGTATCTCTAACTCTTCCAATCGCAACGATTTCCGTTTAGGAAGACATGAATGACAGATTTATGCAGAATCATATTCTCTGATGAATCCCGTTTCTGTTTCACAAATGGTTTTTCTCTCATTGGAGTTTGGTCATCGAAATGGTAACAATTTTAATCCATGTACAACTACGGTACACGAATCCTTTCAGCAATGTAGCTTCATTGTTTGGGGAAACTTCACCAAAGTTAGTCAGTCATTGAGAGTCGGTATTGGTGACAGTTTGACTTGTCATGTATGAAGACATTCGTATCTTAAAATCACCACTCGCACTGTATGTAATAAAAAGAATCATAATCTGGAGAGCAGTGTGTTGCCGAAATATAAGTGTGGAAAACACACTGCCAGACAAATAGTACTTTCCACTCTGAAACTTCCCTGATGATGGGCTAGCTGTTCAGGGTTATCAACGAGGGCTTCATAGTTCAGGGTGCTATTGTATATTGTGGGAGATATCACATCTAATTTATGTTATTGGTACCACTCTAAATTTAAAGGATGTACGTGTCTAGCCACCCAAAACGTAACACGAAGGATATGAAGTATCAGAAACGAATTAATTAAACATAACATTCAGTATTTAAGTGTAATTTTTGAAAATAGGGCAACTTGAAAGATAAAGAAAATGATGAAATAAGTAATTAAGTTTCCTTCCATAGTTAGTAATAACAAGTAGCACAATAACTGTGGCATTGATTGACAGAGACTTTGGATATCTTGTTGGAGCGTTTGTTGGGTAGTGGTCCCTATGTGTTTCTCTCTCTCAAACACTCTCAGTAATAAGACTGCGTTGGTGACAAATATCTTTATTTCTCTTCTTTCTCTGTTGCTCGGGGCGTATGTTGGAACACTGTGATGGGCACCGTAATTCTCGCTCGTGCGATCTCCCGCTCACACTCTCACTGAAACTCAACGCTCGTTTTCTTAATACACTTAATCACCGCCAGGCGGTGCCCACTGCGCATGCTCAAACATACCCCCGGCCTTGCAATATTAATATTCAACAATAGCAATACAGTTTCACAATTCACAACAAGTTTCAGGTTAAACAATTGTTTTAAAAATTTTTATATATATAAAATACAATAAATTTTCAGTAAAAAAAAAAAGTTAAAATTACAAAGCACAATTCAATGAAAAACACATAATTTCTTAAATGGAAATTGACTTAACTATTTACATCTATAGGTAGAATACAAATCTTAGTTATGGGCCTCTTAAATTCTCATGTTTTTGTTTTAATTCTGACTGTTCTCACTTTACCATCAGAACCATGATAGACCTCAACGACGCGCCCTAAAAGCCAGTTGCAAACTGGTGTAAAATCCTCCTTTACAATTACCATTGTCCCACACATTATATTGTCCTTCTCGATCATCCACTTGGTTCTCTGTTGGAGAGTATTCAGATAATCGGTACTCCATTTTTTCCAAACTACCTGAATTACCTTTGTTGTTTTCTGCCAACGGCTTAATCTATTGTCATTAATATTAATTACTATGGGCTCAAGAATAGAATTAATTGATCTACCAATCAAGAAATGGGCAGGAGTTAATACCTCAAAGTTATCAAAATCATTGGATATTGGTGTAAGGGGTCTGGAATTTAAGATTCCTTCCAACCTGGATAATCACGTTTTCAAACTCCTCGTATGTGAGTCGGGATCTTCCCAATGCTCGCTTAAGGTGATATTTCACTGACTTTATGCCGGCCTCCCAAAGACCTCCCATATGTGGGGCCCTTGGTGGAATAAAATTCCATTCAATGCCTTCTTCACTGAAATATCCTGCCAGATTTTGATCTGGAAAGTTAAGGGTCTTATAAATTGCCTTTAATTGAGAATTCGCACCAACGAAATTTGTCGCATTGTCTGTAAAAATTTGGAACATTTTCCTCGCCTAGACATGAATCTCTTAAGAGTTGCAATTATTACATCCGAAGTCAAATCGGAAAGAATTTCAAGGTGGACGGCACGAGTCACAAAGCAAATGCAAACACAAACATAGATTTTGTTAAGGATACCTTTTCTCTGGTTTTTGTAAGCTACAAAATATGGACCTCCCAAATCTAGACCAGTTACACTGAATGGAGGGGCCATATTCACTCTTTCATACGGAAGATTGCCCATTATTTGAGAAGAGGGTATTGGTTTACACTTGAAACATATCACACAAGTATGAACCGTTTTCCTAGCTAGGTTTCTACCTCCTAAAGCCCAAAATCTCAATCTTACTGCATTCAGTATCCTTGTGGACCAACATGAAACAATTTCTTATGCAAAGTTATGAAATATATTCTACTCAATTTAGAATTTTTAGCCAGTATAGCTGGATGCTTTTGGCTGTAGGGTATGGAAGCTTTTTCCAGCCTACCACCAACTCTCAGGACTCCTTTATCATCCTGGAATATGTTTAAAGATTTAAGATTACCTGAAGGGTCACTTAAATTAATACCACTCTGATCCTGCTTGATAAGCCAGGTTTCGGACTCATTTACTTCATTCGTAGGTAAAGGTCCCCTCCTTTTCACCTTGGATCTGCAATTGTGAATAAATCTATAAATATAAGAAACAATATGTATTATTTTAAAATAATTATTAGAAAGGTCCATAAGATGGTTGAAAAAGTCAAAGTTCTTGGAACACAGCAATGAAGTCTCCAGAGTTCTCTCAGACACCCGTAGCTCGCAGTCAAAGTCATCTCTCTGGGTTGGTTCCCCAATGACGGTGGTTGAATAAGCACTCTGTTGAAGAAGATCAGGACCATGCCACCATAGAGACTTATCACGAAGCTCCTCAGGAAGTACTCCTCTAGATAATATATCAGCAGGATTCTGTTCTGATGCAATGTGATGCCACTGGTCACGGGAACTTAGTTGATGAATCTTAGACACTCGATTAGCCACGAACGTCTTCAATTCTCTTGATTCTCGATGTATCCATGAAATCACAATAGTCGAATCCGACCAAAAATGCACAGATGAAATCTGAAGCTTCAATGCGTCCTTCACCTTCTTCATCAATTTAGCGGCAAGAACTGCCCCACACAGTTCAAGTCTTGGAATGGAAATCTGCTTCAGAAGTGACACTCGGCTTTTACTCGTTACGAGACACACTTTAACTTCTCCAAGGGCAGATATAGACTTGAGATAGATGGATGCTCCATACGTCTTTTCCGATTCGTCGCTAAATGCATGCAACTCAATGCTCTCCACTCTGTGAACCACAATACATCTGTCAATAGAGATGCTATTCACTGCTTCCAAGGAGTCGATAAATCGACGCCACTCCTTTTCTTCTTTAAAAGGAAGTTCATCACTCCATCCCAATTCCAGCAACCACAATCTTTGCATAAATATCTTTGCCCAAGCTATAATTGGACCAAGGAGACCCAAAGGGTCAAAGATTCTTGCAATGGTAGACAAAACCATTCTTTTGGTGAATGAAGTTGGCCTTTGTTGCTCTATTCTGAAAAGGAAACAGTCTGGTCTAGGATTCCAAATTATTCCTAGAGCTTTAGTCTCATCAGACTCCAAGAAAGCATACTCCTGCAGGTTTGAAGTTATCTCAGGAAAATTACCGCACCACTTATGAAGATGCATCCCTGCAGTCTGGAACATTTCTATCAATTGATGCTGCAATTTGATTATTCTTCTATACTCTCGGAACCTGAAAGTATATCATCCATGTAGCAGTCACTCAGCACCACAGGAGCCGCCAAAGGAAAATTAGTAGCTTCATCCATTGCTAACTGCTTCAACGTTCTCGTGGCCAGATAAGGTGCGCTAACTGTACCGTAGGTGACTGTAGTTAACTCGTACGTTTTTATTGGTTCTCCTATGCCCTTCTTCCACAGAATTCTTTGCAAACACGTTTGCTCTGGGTGTATATTTATCATGCGAAACATTTTCTCTATATCCGTAGTAAAGGCATACTTGTGCTTTCGGAAGCGAACCATAATGGAAAAGAGGTCTTCTTGGACCAGTCCGCCATTAAATTGAATTGAATTTAGAGATTTCCCACTCGTTGATGGACTTGATCCATTAAACACTATTCCCAGTTTCGTTGTAGACTTTTCGGGGCGATAAACAGCATGGTGTGGCATATAAAATGCAACTCCAGACCCATCCGCCTTGATCTCCCTCATGTGACCCAAATCCTCATATTCCTGTAAAAAATTTTCATACAGCGACAAATATTCTTTATCTCTATTTAGTCGTTTCCACAAAGAGTTTAATCTCTGAATCGCGGTTTGTTTGGATTCACCAAGACATGAAGGATCTTCTTTTAACGGCATCGCCACTGTATATCTTCCCTGGTCATCTCTTGAATGAGTGTTTTTAAAATGATCCTCACAAATATTTAATTCACTGGATTTAACAGAATCGATTTCTACACTTTCGATTTCCCAAAACTTCTTAATTGAAAGCTCTAGATTATCCGCTGAATAACCCTACAATGTTCCTTTCCCTTCTCCTCTGAGGAAATAGATCCGGAACAACAAATCCGAAAACAGTGTTTTGAAAAATAACATTTGAACCCTCCATCTTGAACTGTCCGGGTAACATTAATTCATAGAAGACTTCTGCACCTAATAGCATTTGCACGCGCTCTGGAATATTAAAATTATTGTCAGCTAATTTAAGATTGGGAATATTATTCAGATTAAAATCGATCTTCGTTGTTGGAACAAGATCTTGTGTTATAGTTGGTACCAAAAAAAAGTCTAATGTTTTAACATAACTCCCTTCTTTATTGCTGATAGATACTGTAACTCGCGATTCTATCGGAATTAATGATTTGCTCAATCCCGAAACCAAAACATTAGATTTGTATTTTTTCAATCCAATTAACTCGCATAAGCTTTTAGTTACAAAGTTAGAAGTGCTTCCACTATCTAAAATTGCTTTGACTGGGAATAAACCATTTTCACACTTTATATAACAAATTGCTGAGCCTAGCAAAACACATTTTTTTCTGTTTATACTCGTTGCGGTTAGTAAGTTGTTTTGAGTTTCTGCACTTGGGATGAATTCAGGCGCTGATGTGTTTAGAGGTTCAAGGGGGAATTTATTACTTCCTGGTCTCGCGCTCGCTCTGTGTAATGTATGGTGTTATGATGTCGCTTTTGACAGTTTTGAACAACCATATCTCGATTTACAGTCTTTTGCTCTATGAGATGTAGAAAGACAATTAAAACAAAGGTTATTAGCTTTAATCATATCAATTCTCTTGGTTACGGGAAGTTTTAAATACACTGCACACTTGTATAATGGATGCGATTCAGCGCAACAAACACATTTAGAGTTTTTAACCTCACTCAAAAATACTCTTGACGCGCTCTTCACTGGATTATTTCTAGGAAAGACATTCGGCACAGGTTTTAAGCACTTTCCTCGAGAAGTGTTATACAAGTCTATCTCTTTGGCAAGTTCCAGCGGGCGAAACCAATCATTTCCTGCACGGACGGAAATGTGTGAAGCTACCTCTTTTTCAAGAGTACTGAAAATTTTGTCCGACACTATAAGATCATTTAAATTATCAAAATCAGAGACCCTCCTTAATTTTAAGTAATACTGCCAATTTGTTATTAGGCGAGAAGTATACTGAGTATACGTTTCATTTGGATGACGCGTAGCTTTTTTAAATTGTTCAAGAAATTGATTTGCACTTGGCTCGTATTCTCTTAGAATTATTAATTTTAGTTTTTCATAATTGTTAAGCTCGTCATCTTTAACATATGTTAACACATTTGTAGCTTTTTCACCCAACAAATTTAATAAAATTTCCGACTTAAATTTCTCGGGTACATTTTTTGAAGCAAAGGCTCTCTCTAAAGAAGCGAAAAAGAATGCCCAACCTTCAGGTCTATTAGGCACCTTCACAGTTAGAATTCGAACACTCTTCACCAACGCATCTAGCGAATTATAACCCTCATCTGTTCTCTCGTTATCTGAATTAACTCTATGTAAACGTGCAAGCTCAAGTTCAAGCTCTTTTTCTCTTAACCTAGCTTCCTCCACGTCCCCGCTTTTTTACGGTCTTCCTCGCTTTACGGCTTCCAGCTTTTTTACGGTCTTCGATGGTATATTGAATTAATTCTTTAACAAATTCAACATCCTCCTTAAAATATTTATTTTCTTTAATAATTTCAGTTAACTCAACTATAGTTACTTTTTCAGAAAGAGTCTCACCAAGTTCAAGAGCAACAATACGAAGATCTTCCTTACGGCAGTTCTTAAACATTTTTCTGAAGTTAATTTAGTCCTCAATTTATTATAATAAAAAAAAACAAAAAAGACCACTACTCACGGCACCTTGGATGTTCACTTCTCCGGCTTATTGGACGGACCACTCAATGTTGGGTAGTGGTCCCTATGTGTTTCTCTCTCTCACACACTCTCAGTAATAAGACTGCGTTGGTGACAAATATCTTTATTTCTCTTCTTTCTCTGTTGCTCGGGGCGTATGTCGGAACACTGCGATGGGCACCGTAATTCTCGCTCGTCCGATCTCCCGCTCACACTCTCACTGAAACTCAACGCTCGTTTTCTTAATACACTTAATCACCGCCAGGCGGTGCCCACTGCGCATGCTCAAACAGCCGTTGATGCTGCCTCCTCATATATATCAAAATTGATGTGGTTTGGAAGTAGTGTAAATTGATCTAGTTGCTCTCCTATCAAATACACCAGATGTTTTTCAGAGAGAATCACTCGATTAAGAAGAATAGGCTATCCAAAAGCAAGCGATGGATATGGTAGGTGAAAATGGAATCTTTGAACATTCCGTACAATATTTGATGCATTGTTCAGTTAGAATGTAGTCAACGGAGAAGAAAAAGTCTAAAAAAAGTGAGAGCTCTAAAGATCTTAGATCTTCTATCACTGTTTTGATCTTTGTACTGGCAAACAATTGTAGTAAAATGTGAAAGTGGTATCCAATATTAACTAAAACTATTATAACCTGGTCATGACTGGTATGACAGTACTTTATAAAAGCAACAATCAACAATCTCTCGACACAGGGTCTCTAGATTGTAATCTAATCTTCACAGTGTAGCTAAGCAGAACCAAGATTGAACTTTATGCCATTCGTTTGTCCATGTCCTTGATCTATAACTACTGCAAACGGAAACGCCAGTGATTCCGAGAAAAATGCAATTGAAACACTGTTTCTTTGGAGACATTCCTCTACATTGCACACAGCATCCAATGGATACCCAGTATACACATGAAGTTTTCGGGGGGGGGGGGTCCAAGGTTTAAAGTTCATCATTCTCGTATAATATCCCAATGCGCCGTCAAACATATTCTTTTGATTTCGTCGATTGTCGGGAACAAAAAACGGGAAAATAAATTTTGAATAAATAATTAGCATTAATTAATAAATATGATAATAAAAAACAAATAATTAAATTTTACGCACTATATACATAAAATTATATTCAATCGAAAAAAAAGAAACGAGTCTTACAGTAGTCGCATATGATGTGTAACATCTGACTTGTTATCGTGGTAAATACGCAATAATGACTTTAATCCTGAAAGAAATGATCGGTTATGACTGCAAATAATTTTCTATCGAATAATTATATCTTTTAATGAAAATTTTATTTAATTAACACAAGGAGTAATGCAGTTTTTTTTATCAAAAAATATTTATTATTGTTCAATTTGGGAAGAGCGGAGACAATAGATTTATGAAAACTAAAGTATGACACATATACTTGTGATTTCAAAGTTATTTAAAAATCGTTGAAAAAACAGCATCAATAACAGTACGACTGTTAGTTGTCGAAACATTTTGATTAGTGTTCATTTCGAGCTTGAGTTCATCTTTCAGAAAAGCCATGAGCGGCTCAGCTTCTGGCAAACCTGAAGTTAACGTTAAAATCACCTCTCAAAATCATGGGAACGAGTGATAGTTTTTTTTTTTTTAAAGAGCGAACCACCTTCTTGGTATACGGTAAAAGTACAAAATGCAGGAAATCTTTAATTTTTTTAACTGTTTGATTCGGAGAAATGTATGCTACCACCAAAATGACAAGACTTGCTGGTATGTGCGGTAGGCGGGCGTTTTAATTGCTACTACAGTTGGACCCCCAGACGAGGGCAGCGAAGAGACACCGTCAAGAGCATGCTTTAAAAATTAGAAATATTAGAGAAAATCAAAAATACCCGTTTACTTAATTAGTTAGTTTTTTTTTAATCGAGAAATATTTTTTGATCACAATTAAAAATATTATATTGACGGTGACAGGAATTAACCTCAAAACTATGAAAATGATAAGCACTAAATATTTATTCAAAATAATTCCCTATTACTTACTCCTATTTTTTTTAAAAAAAAATGATGAGCTTGTCAGACGCTTAACAGGAAATATAATTATTAATATATATAGTTAACATATATAAATATATCCTCAGATTTCACACACAACGAGCCCTGAGACTTTGACAATTGAGTGTAAGAATGACAAGTTTATTGTGGATGAAGTCTAATAAGACTTGCTGGTATGTGCGGTAGGCGGCGTTTTGAATTGTTACTACAGTTGGACCCTAGACGAGGTTAGCGAAGAGACACCCCAAGGCGCTGAATTGGTCAAATCAAACAGCGCGCGCTTCCCCGACTTCCTGTTACGCATTTCCGTCCCTTTTCACGAAATCACTCCACAAATATCCAGCAAACCGAGAGTAAAGATGTTACACATCAAAAAGCAAGAAACCCAGGACCCCCCCCCACCCCTTGCATGCACCACTGTCGAAACCTATTACAGCCAAGCAGACTATATATATATATATTTTTTTTTGGTTTTTGGCGAGTCAGAGTGATCCTTCACTATCATGGATGCAGTGTTCTTGTCATCTCATTTAGTGGTGCAAATCTGTGCCGTCAGTTTACTTCCGTATCTAACAATTACGAATCCTCCATACTGTTTACATCAAACACGATCACCGATTTCTTGCCAGCTTTCTCTAATAACAGTAATTCTTTTGATGTACTTTTAAGGTAAGCAGTAATCTTTCTTTTTTTTAAAAAAAAAAAGTTGAATATGGTTTTGAGCACACCTTGTACAGTTTATAAAAATAAAGAAAGAAGCAAAACTCCCTTTAAGGTATCCGAACACGTTCAGACTACTTTTTAACAAAATAGCATACTAAAACATTATAAATGCTCTTTTAGGACTCAATACCAATAAATATTACTATTTAACTATCAATATTTAAAATAAATTACCTGAATTTTACAAAATCGCAATTATATGTGAAATTTTAGCAATATTTTTGAAAGATTTCAAGCAGTTAGAGAAAAAAGTAATGAAATATATTAGTAAAAGTATTACTAAAACAAATTAGATGCATTTATCTAGAAATGTACTAAATTTTAGTTTTATTAAAATTGAAAATTTTAGAGCTGATGGAGTAAACATTATAAGAAATGTTACACTTTTTATGAGACCATTATTTAATAAGAAGCCATAATTCAAAAAGTATCATACAATAAGAAATATTTTAGTACATTCTCTAGAAAATAACGATAAATATCAGGTTCAAAAAGTTTTAATAAATGCACTCGTAATATTTTGAGTTATCAAACTCGCCATGACAGATTTGAACATTTAAATGACCACTTCTGGTAGATCAAAACCCCACTTCCGGTTTTTCTAATTTAATAAAATTGATTGTAATGTGGCCTCTAGGTAGAGTAGAAACAAAACAAAGTATGTTTCGTAAAGTCGAAAGATAGCTCTATTCAATAAAATAAAAAACAAAAATATCTGTCTTGACTGAATTTGGTCATTTTCAACGTGTTCGGATACCTTAAGAAGAAATTAAATGCACAGTTTGTTCTTATAAGGGAAAATAATGAGAACATTGATATATCGTAGTGTTTAATGAATGGTTAAAATATTTTTAAGAGGTGTCGAAACTAAACGTTTTGTGAGCCTAGATGTGATTTTACGCCAATCATTATCGTCATACTACACAACACGAGTTTTTATTTTTATTTTAGACATAGCAAAATCAGTTTTAATTTTTATTAAATGGTAGGCAGAACTTACAGTTCTGTACAGAAATTCATTGAAATAAACCTAAATAATAGTAGTACTTAAAAAACTTGTGAATACCTACGCAGATCGCGACTGCGACTCTTTAAGCCGATTTTAGTTTGAGTTTTTATAATGATTTTCGTATGAATTTTTTTTTCACGTGGTCGCTGTTGCGAAGGTAACTATTGTAACATTGAATGTAAAATATTGAATTTTTTTTTCTAAAGATATTTCTGTCCTCAATTAATGTTATAATTTTCATATGTAAGTAATATTTCTGATCCTACATGACTTTGAAATTGATACTTCGAGAACCTGACATTTGAATAAAAAATAATTAATTTGATCGTTATTTTTTAGCTGCCATTAACAAGGATAGTATTAGTTGTCATAATACTATCCTGTTCATTAATTGTCTTCGCAGTTTCATAATGTACACCCCCGCAACCCCAGCCCAGAATTCTAGAGTGCCAAAGCCTGACTAATGCCAAGTACGTATTTGGGCTTGAGGCCCAAACCTGACTTTGAAGGGGGCCCTGATATTCTTCATTACGTCACTGGCACTGGAATACATTAAATATTAAATAAATAAGTTTAAATACATGTAAAGATTGAACTAATTAGATACAGTTTTTCTAAATATGAAAAACAATAGTGTTCAAAAAGAATAGTGTAAATATACGTAGTACTATTAGATAAAAAAAATATAAAATTTGCTATTGTTAATCATTGTTCAAACTTAAGTTTCAATAAATTCAATTTTTTAACTAGGAATAAAACTGGATTAAAATTTTCCCCACCTCGCCTTAACGCTTACTAGCCCTATTTTGTGTTTGGTATTATTATTTTTAAAATTAATTTGCATAATTTTGTGTATTATTCATAAACAGCCAAATGGAATTTTTGTAAATTGTGTTGTGAAAAACAAGAAAAAATATTTCACAAATATTTATTTTTACACGTATGTAATATATTTTAAAACAAAACAATATATTCTACAGTAACTCTATTAAATACTCGATTATGTGAAACATAATATTAAATATAATGAATAACTTACATTTAAAATCATGTATGCAATTTAAGTGCCATTTCATAAAATTGTGTTTTGGGCAAATAATATATTCAAAAAAAAAAAAAAAAAACTTCCACACCCAACAATACTGAAGATGATAGAATAACTTTTTTAATAAGGTAAGAAAAAAAAAAAAAATATTAATCGGATAATTTGTTATATAAGTTAAGAAAAAACTATTTTTCAACATTGTTATTTTAAGAGTTAATTAATAACTGCTTTCCTTAAAGAGAGTTACGCATTCCATAATTGATTTTCATAGTTATTCAGTAGACCTCATTAAACATAATCCTTAATATGGAAAAAAAAGTTGGTTCCAAAACATATTATTTTAGTAAAATGTAATTGCTTTTTTGAAAGAGCGCTACTGAGTGGATTCTTATGAATGTGACACTAAAAAGCAATATTAAGGCTTTGGTGACGGACCTCATAATTTGATAGCGGAACTGAATAAAGTGAAAGAATTTTGAGTTTCCCTAAATTAAAACACAGCAATACTAATCAATACTTTACAAAATAAATGTATGCTAAAGTATGCAGTATGCTTTTAATAACAGATAGTAAAAATAAATAAATTATAGTATAAAAAACTAAAAACAACCTTTTATCCTTAACCTTAGTTAATCGAACTAAGTTGTAACTTAATCTTTTTGTCTCCAAATCTGGAAATCGGATCATCTGAAATCAGTCGCAAAATCGGATCTGAAAATGGGAAACCGTTAATCCTGATCACAATGGAACAAAATTATTAAATTATTGTATTGTCTTCGGTCCTGGACAAATGAGCATAATTTCGAAATAATAATTTTAAGGTGGGTAAGAATTGAGTTCAAACAAGTCCGTTATATACAAAAGTCCGTCCATTTTAAGTAGGAGCTTATAAAATGTTGTTAAAATGGTATATGTTTGATTTTGAATTTTTCAATATTTTAAGGATATAGTCCGTTTTGCGGGTATTTCGACTGCCTTGAGATATTGAATATGTACTCAATAATAATGCAAATTTGGTACTATTCCGTTTCGCCGACGCAAATATGCCAAATTGGCTTTATTGGCGGCAATATACAATACACACATAAAAAAATATCATAAATGTTATTTCTCATAATTTTTCACCTTGTTTTGATATATTATCAAAAATACGTAACTAATAAGAAAAGACCGCGGCTATACTTTTGAAAAATGTGATGATAAAAGATTACCAAAGGGAATATTCCATTTGATGATGGTAACATCCTTTTTGGCGATATTATCGCTTGCGCTAGCAAGACGGAAAAATGCCTAATTTTCTTTTTAAATTTAGAAAAATTTAACCTCTAACTTTGTGCCCAGAAGTATATAAAAAATGGTTGTTTGCTTTCAGTTGTTGTACATATTATTTGGACTTGTTCATTAACTGTTACATAACTGATAACATAGAGCATAGTATAGTAAAATGTAGAGAGAGTATAATCATATTTATCAGTAACTATCAGTAACTATGCTCCTCTGTGTATTTCCTGAAAATGTGTGACAATAAGTAAATTTTTTTAAAAAAAATTATTGATACATAAGTCTCAGTATTAGAGTTTTTTTTTGTGGTATTCAAAATTTTTTTTTACAGCTCTCACTTTTTTATTCAAAAAGAACAGTTCTGATCACTAGTATTCCGATAAAATCCTTTTTCACCTAGATATTCACAAGGGTGGTTTTTTTAAACTTACATCAGTGCTTCTCAAACTTTCAATATTTTCGACCCAATATTCAATCATAATTTTTATTTCGCCCCTTTCTATACAATAACAGAGTATTGAATTCAATAATACTGTATTTGGAGGTTAAAGCTGCAATACGATTTAAACCTCTTGCCACCGGCTTATATAAACGTCTCGCTCAAAGCGTTATTTTTCCGGAACGTACATATACTTCTGTCCAAAGTACGATATTTTCTGTGCACTACCATCCATAAAATTATTCAGAAGGATTTAGAATGCAATAAAAGACACTTGATAGTGTTTGAGAAGGATGTTCTTATTTCTGAATATTTATTTATACGTTTCCTTCCCTCCCCATACATCGCATACCCACGCCTACGTGGAAAACGGTGGCATTGAGGAGCGAATCGCGTAACTTTTAATCGGCAGTTAAGGGGATTAATAATAAACCATACAAATTATCACAATAAGTATTAGTTTTTGTATATAATTTTATATATGATAAGACCATGTGGTCACACTGATAATTATTACACTTCTTCTTAACTAGTATTGTTAAATTAATTATAAAATACATTGTACAGTACTGATGAATTTATAAGTGTATTATATATCAGTATAAATGTGTATTTTATTTTTATTGCGTCAGATTGTATTTTTGTTTTTTTACTTTCAGTAAATTAGTAATTTTTTAGAAATAATCTTTTGTTTTCGACTTTTCAATATGCTCGCACCCCCCTCGAAGAGCTGTCACGCTCCTCAACGGGGGCGCGTCCACAGTTTGAAAAAAGCTGACTTTCATGATTCATAGCCACCTGTAGCTTGATCTAACAACAGCAATGACACCAGACTTAGTATGCAGACCAATGATGACGTGGGAAGTAAGATTCCATAGGGAAAAAAATTAGTTGCAAAAATCCTCCATGGGGAATTTATGGTGAATAACAGCGCAATGTGTTAAGTTTTATTCCCTACATTCATTACTGGTGAGGAATTCGACCACGTTCACTATGACCAGAGCCAATTTAAGCTCGTTTCAGGTCCTGGGCGCAGAAGATCTACAGGCCCTCTTGGAACTGGAAGATTGAAATTTATAACCAGAAATCTGGTTAAATCCAGCTTATGAGAACCCTTTTGGGCTCCTCAGTGCCCCTGGGCGCCCACCCCAAGCGTTCATTGGATAAACCGGAACTGACTATGACCACCGTTCTCACCAGCATTCTCAGCTCAACATATTCTATTGGAGTAGTATGTGTACCAACAATGGCACTTTCTGATTCATTCAGTTACAATCTGTTATCACCTTTTCTGATACAGATTTATGTCCTCGGTTTGGATGAATTATATTTCTTTGCACTTCTTAACCTTTTCGCGACGATGTACTAATCAAACATTGTAGAGATGGGTGTGTCACATATGCATCCTCCCCAAATGTCACCAGTAGCCGGATAATGCACTGGTGAATCGCGTTTTGAACTGTTCTATAGGTTTTCCCGTCTCCATGGAAAAGTGCATTGAACGGCCTGCTATCTTATAACGGGGTTTGAGACTGGAGCATATACGACACACCTGACGCGAAAGGGTTAATTATTCCTTTCAAAGTATTAAGCAATAAAAGATTCTTATTTACTTCTGTCGGGTTTTGAGTGACGTGGAGATGTGGATTATTAGGATAGTAATAACTTAAACGAATAATTTGCGTTCTGGTAATGTGGGTTGCATATTCACCAGAGGTATCCGAATACAGGCGACAACTTTTTTTAAAAAATAAAATGGAGGTATGGGGATTTTTTGTTGTTTTTTGATTTGTTTAATACATTTTAAGAATTAAAATGCTAAAATTAAGAAGAGAAAAATAAATTATTATTACTAAAAAGGGGAAAAATGGGTAAAAATTTACAAAAAATAACATAAACGGGGCCCATTCTGTACCAAAGGTGTATGGAAAAATTTTCAATTTTTCAATTATGATAAGTTGCTATGTTATTCATCTTTGAAATGACCTTCAGCATAAAGAGATAATTTCATTTTTACAAAAACTAGAGCATTTTCTTTTAGTTATTATATGAAATTGCTTACAAAAACAGTGATTATGTTAACATAAGGGACTGTAAATTTTGTAACAAAAGAGTGATTAAAAAAATTCGGAAGGTTAAAACACTTCTACTATTGTACAAAACATACACAAAAATTCAGGTAATTATTTTCAAACTTTTTGAACAATCAAGTCCCGTTTGAAAATGTTTAAAAAAAAAAACATTTCGAGTCAAACGCATTTTAAAGTATGACATCTTGCTTAAAGTAATAGCATCTGCTTTTACTAAAACACTTGAAATCTTTGTTATAAGTGAACGTAAAATAATAAACTCGGTATTTTTATAAAACAAATAAGATGTCCTGTAAAATAAAATCATAAAAAAATGTGTCAGTTTTTGGCAAAATTCACAAGTGTAGAGTAGTCTGATACCTTAAACTGGCTCATTTCAGCCGAGAATACTATTTTTAGGACCTGTTCTGCATATTTTAATCGCCCAAAATTTTGGCGCGATTGTCACATATGAAATTATATATATATACTAGCTGACCCGGCCCGGTGTTGCACGGGCTTTTACTGAGGATATAACTTAATCCCCATGTTAATTTCCTCCTTTCTTTCTGACTCCTGCACTTTTGTGTGGGTGTGATGCGTACGATGTGAGTGCAAGGCCCATGAGTGCGTATAAATGGTTTTCTCGTTTAACATTTTCCCTTCACAAAATCAGCACTTCCAATATAATTTTTTGAAACTACTTTTACTTCTTTCTTTCCTCTTCGCTTAGCCCGGTGTTGCACGGGCTTTTACCGAGTGAATAACTTAATCCCCATGGAAATTTCCTGTTTCCCTCAGGACGATTGTGTGTGTATGTGTGATGTGAGTGATTTATTTAATATGTCATTAAAACTCCCTTTTTCAAAATTTGCTCTTGCGTTGGTGTGGTGTGGTAATTAGGAGAGATGGGTGAAATCTCAGGTTTCGTCCTCGTCACTTGACCATGGTTGAAAATTTCGAGGTCCGTCGCCAAAACCCTCGAATATAGGCGAACAGTGCGAATTTATAAATCACTCACTCCCTTTTTAATTCTTTCGTTGCAATTTTTTAGTTCCGGAAACGAAAATGTAGACTTTTTAAAAATAGCTGTATGTTGAAAAAAGACAGAAAAGTAGAAATTTTTCAAATTGCAAAATTTCACTACTATTTTAAATCTTGAAGTAAAATTGTGAGGATTTTTTGAAATATGCGACACACGGGAAAAAAATTTCATGCAATTATCTTTATAACAGAAGAAATTATTAATTATTAAGTATTTTGAGTGTTTTATTAAGTTTGTTCAAAAAGGTTTTTGGCTTTTTATTTTTTAAAATACTGAAAGATACTGATACTGAAAGTTTTAAAAATAATTTTTATTTAAACGCAACGATATTGATTCATTTCTCAGTATAAAATTCAAAAAGAAATAATACTATGTGATAAAAATATATTTAAGAATATTTCCTCTTATACTTTTTATATTTTTTTCTTATATTCTACTGTTTTTCAATAAATCAATCTTTAAGAATAAAAAATAAAAACAAAAAAAAACTATCGGTTGTGATGCGTTATATGAATGAGGGTCCGTGTTATGAGGGAATTCCCCTTTTTACTACGCAGCAAAAGACTCAAAACTACCTCAACCTTTCCCGTCTTCCAAACAGAAAGCCAACCCAAAGTGTACCTTGACGCAATTGAGAATTATTTTTAAAGTTTTCATTTTTTTTAGAGGGCTTAACTTTCCCGTTAAAATTTTGAAATCTCACACATTAATTGCAAAAACAAAGTACTAAAAATAAAAAAATTACAAAAAAGACTGTTTAAATTATTTCTCGCAAAAACGGTATTTTACGAAAATCACAAAAAAATTTAAAATCCGTAATTTTTAAGCAATTTTTTCAATCTTCGCACAGAAATTGGATAACATTATTCTACATACGTAAAAAAAGTTTCGTAACATAATTTTAATTAATAACGAAGTTATTTAATGTTGAGTTAAAATTTTGAGTATTTTTTAAAAAAATCGTAGAAAAAAAAAAGTGTTCGGCATTTTATTTTTTAAACGACTGCTTCAAAAAGAAAAAAAGCATGACATTATTTAGTAAAAAATATTGTTTTAATAACACGAAAATAAATTCATACACAACGATTTAGAAATTTTTTTTCTATAAAAACGCATCAGTTTTAACTCATTTTAAAAAAAAATCTTAAAAAATAGAAAATATCATTATTTTGCAAAAAAATCATACCGTATCGTGGCGAAAGAAATGATCTTTCCGATTCCGTAATTATTTTTTGTCTGATTTAAAAAACAAAAATTAGATGGCTGTTTAAATAACGTCGAGAGTACCGAAAACTTTCACCCTCTGTTGCAATATCTGCTTCCACAGACACATGAGCATCCCTTACGAGAATCTGGCAACGTCTTTTCCGGATTCTTCACATTTCCGGCAATAAAAAAATGATGGCGTGATTAATTGAAATAAAAACCATCCTATGTTTTAAGTTGGACGAAATGACACACAGTATGCAAAATTATATTATGATCGGTTGAGTAGTTTCGGAGTCCATCGCGGACAAACACTGTGGCAGGTATATATTATATATAAAGATATATTGGACTTCGCTTGCAGACCCGTTTGCTTATGCTGATTCTTCGTTTGGTATACTACGTATAACTGCGCCAAAAATACACCTATCGGCAATTTTTTAACTAAATATTTTTTTTACGAAATCTTATTTATATATCATTATTAGTCTCCATAAAAAGTTTAGTGTCTGTAAATTTACCCCTGTATGTAAATTTTCTAATTTTTCAAAGGATTTTAAAATAATTGTTGAAATAGATGTATAAAATTAAAAGATCAAAACACGGTAACTTTTTTTTATTAGAAAAATGCTTCAAAATTAAAAACACTGACTTCACTACTTTCTGCTTAACAATATATTGTCTAATTTCTCTCATCTTTATCAGAGGTCTCAGATAAAATTATGTTTCATATTTCAATTCCTATGCTGGCAAGATGATGTTTTGTAACTTTACGAATTAGATAAAAGTATTAAGCATTCAGGGAATTTTTTGTGAATGAAAAAATACAATAATAAACATCATTTATATTATATATATATATATAATTTAAAAAGTTTTTATGTCTAAAAATGTATTTTTTCAGTTTGGATGAATATCTTTCAGGGTAAGTGAAAATTGTAACCCCCCTCCTCACATATTAACAGTAGAAAGACTTACACGCCCTCTAGTGGGTTGAACAATCTTCAGTGATGGCCAAGCTTCTGCACTTTTAAGGACGTACGAGCATGCGCTCTGATCCCTTTCAAATTCTAATCAAAATGTTAGTTCTCTAGTTATGTATGTAAATGTTTATTTTGTCTAATAAAAGTGTTTTAATTAACTAGTGGACTTAGTTAAGAACCCATTCCCCGCGTGTCCCTTTATTACATTGGGTCACACCCATTATAATTTGGCGCCCAACCTTATAAAACTACTTTAGAGTCTCAAAATTCTTGACAGGCGATGTTCAAACTTGTCTCATATTCGAAACCTGAACGACTCCAAAAATCACTATTTAGAACTAACGCCGATTCGGATGCAAGTAAACTACAGTGAAAATCGTTTGACACGAAATTGGGAGGACTGAAATATTTTTTTTTTGTGTTAAAAGGATTTCGTGTAAAGTAATATTGAAAAAAAATATTTTAATAAAAGTAAGTTTATTAGAGTAAATTTTATGTACATATATATATATGTATATTTGCATGCATTTAAAAAATCAATGAAACAAAATCATCCACAAGACTTTAATGAAATTTAATATAAAATTAACAAGATTTTTGAAAAACAAAACATTTATTTTTGGAAAATAATCTGATATTTTCCCTTACATTGTCTTTTTCAGCATCAAATTGCTCGATGTTGACCATTTTGTTATTTATTTCCCATTGGAATATGCATTTAAATAACTGAGCATACTTTTCACGATGTTCCTCAATTCGGATAACTGGGGTAAAAGAGCTTCATTATTCATTTCATTTTCATCGTCGTAATCAATGATATTTTTGGGGCTTTGAAAAAACTCCAAATTGTCTTTGTCTGCCATAAAAAGTAGGGGTTGTACACATATTATCATCACCTACTGTAACGAATTCTTCCGATAATACTACAGGGCAGTCCAATAATACAGAAGCTTTCTCAAACTTGTGTTTTTCGTATTGATGCGACGTTAATTTACTTATTAACCGAGATTCCTTTATTTCGCATCATTCTTAATTTAAGATTAATATTTCAGATTCATCTCTTCTCCGCTTTATTGTTAATTTAAGATTAAATTGAATGAAAAATGAAAACACATTTGTTAACTTGAAGAAATCATTTTTATTAACCAACTAATGTTGATACTAAATAAAATACAGAAAGTAACCACTTATCTGAAAGATGAAGGTCAGAGATACGGTGTCTCCAAGGGCTTCAAGTGAGCCCTTTCTTCTGGAATCTAAAATATGTCAAACATAGGGGGGGGGAGGTAGAAAAGAAACTTCAAAATCTGCGGCCCCTTATAAACTTCACTGCATCACACCAAAATTCAATGAGCGGATTTTTTGTTTCTAATTTTTTAACCTGCCTAATTGGTGGAGACTCACCACGTAGTAATAGCCTTAACATACTTTATGAGTCTAACGACCCTGGGGTGCGCTTGACGCACCCTACTTTAAAGAATTTGTTGACATCCGGTCAACAGGGGAAGAGGGTAAAAATCACGAAATACAAAGGGTCGTATATTGTGTGCTTGAGCCCTATATAAGTATTTTTTTCATTTTCAGAAGAAAAATCTTTTCTTGTTAAGGGATTTTTGTTCCGTGTTAAAAGGGAGGAATGCATTGTAGTTTGTCAAGGCCGTTATATTATTCGTCTTAAGCGTTTTCGAGTTAAACGTACTTTACTGTATAATTTTTCAACCAACATTTTGGAAATGCATTTTAGTATTAAAAACATTTACATTTTAAAATAAAAGCTTAGATTCAATCCTAAAAATGAAAGCTGTAAAGAAGAAAATAGATGGCAAATGACTGAAATTTTACAAAAACGCATAAAAATGCCGCAGTATAACACTAGTAAAAATGAGTTTTTTGAACATGGATTTTCTTTCAAACTTCATACTTTGCGTAAGATAATTATTTTATACCATAAATTTTAAGAGCAAAAGGAAACGCGTTGCTTTAAATTGAATTTATTCAATAATTATTTTTGATAGTTTAATTTTACGAAAGGATATCTTAATTTGCTGGTTTCAATATTCAACTATTTCACATTGTATACAATTGGAAATATGAGTAAAACGCAATTCCTTAAATAATTAGTTTTAATGAATTAATTTTTGTTAACTATAATTAAATTATAGTACTGTTATCCAAAACAATCGTGTATAGAAATATCAGCTCAATTGTGCACTTCGAAAATGCGAGAAAAAGTTTTTAATGTTTTCATCTAAGTCACCAACATGGTCGACAAGACGCTAAATTTGGTCACCAAGTATTGCTGTATCTGTAATACTTTAAATAAGTTTTAATGAATTAATTTTTATTACCTGTTATTAAATTATCGTTTTTGTCATCAAAATAATAGTGCATAGAAAATTTCAGCTTAAATGAACTCTTTAAAATGTGAGAAAGGTTTTAAAGTCTTGACCCACAAAGTGAGGAGAGTGAGAGAATGTTTAAAGTTGAACTATTCCGCTACTCAAGTTCTTTTGAAGAAGGACCTCGTAATTTCGAATCATAGTCAAGTGACAAGGATGACCTGTGAGCAAGCACCCATCCTCTTAAATTACACACCACACCAATGGAAGGACGTCTGAGCCTCGACATGTTTAGTGTGCACTGGACTCCTCTGCATGGTGGGCCTTCAGCGGTATTAGGCTAAATTCATGACATGCCGGCCACGACAATGTAAGTAGAAGAAAACACATTAATAATAAATTGAGTTTACTACACCATATTTTTAAACATATAATTTATCACAGTAAGTTTGAGTTTTAATTTGATAAAACTTTTAATAAAGGAATATAGTTTTTACTTGTAAGAATTTGATTAACGGTGAGAAATGAGTTCGTAATCCCTGTTGGAAAAGCATTGTTTTTAATGATTTGGTATTAGACTTTCTCATCATTACCAAAAGGCGCATCTATTCAAAGATCTTAAAAATATTCTGTTATCGGTTGATTAACCTGCATTTATTTGCTTTTGCCTCATCTATTTTTATTCCTTTTCAATATCATTAAGTCATTTTGCAACTGAATCGATTTTATTTCTTTCTCTGTGCTATTTTTTCTTCAAATAGAGTGGAAAAACAAGTTTATATTAACCAAATTTTAGTTAGATGGTAATGCTTAAAAACTTCTTTAATGTACCTGAGTTTCGATTTCAGATAGGAGGAATTTAAAGTATAGTTTCATCAAAATTTTAATGGAGATATTTATGAAAGTAATGCTACAAAATTATTCGTTTGTCAGGATTTCACTGTGAATTTCGAAGCTGCTGAAAAGTTTTAAATTAGAAACTTACAAAAAATTGTGTCTTGCAGCTTCTAAAGACTTTTTGACACGCATAAGCATAAATTTACGCTAGGCAAAATGCTCTAAAACATGTTTAAAACCAGTAGTTATCATCAAAACATTGGTAAATGCATATTTTTTATTTTCAAGCATAAATACGGTATTTTTTTCTTTTCTTTTATAAAGTTCTTTGCTTATGAATGGTACATTAGGATAAATACATAAAAATACACTTTTTGCAAAACTATAAATGGTATATTTTAGAAACGTGAAAATTGTTTCATAACCCTAAAATTATGGAGGATCCAAATTTACATAGTTTTGTTTTCTATAGTTTGCTTCGATATCGGTATAAAAATTTGTCAAAAGCCTCTTCTTAGTGGCTATTACATTGCAAATAATCGAGCATTCTATACGAAGAATCAAGACTTTTACATAACTTATTTATATTCATTCTTCTCAGCATGTTTTTGTCATTTTTAATAGTTAGTGTTTCAACACCACAGGAAAAATATGTTGGCATTAATGTTATGTTATCAGTAAAACATTAAAGGAAATCAGCATATTTATATGTATAAACTAGAAAGTTATAAACTCGAAGCTGGGTCTGCAAGAGAAATGATCTCAAGTACAATATACCGACTCTTTCTCTCTTTTTTTATGGACGTTATTCAAATATTTTACATCATTCGAAAATTCGTGAATATATAACTCATGTATATTAAGTACCTAAAGGTTAAGTTTAGGAAAAGAATAGAAAAGAAGTATCCATCCTCAGAGTGTTAAAAACTAATTAGAGGAGAATTGTATTTATGTAGAAGAAAACTATATTTTAATACCTCTCTATTGCATTTATAATAAAAGTGTCAAAAAGAGGATACTTTTAAATGTCTTACTCTACATGACAATCGGAATTACTTGTAATGAACGATGAATGAAAAGCATCATTTGAAATGATGCATATCTATAACGGTGATGTTTTTCAGGAAATGCATCATTAACGATCGACTTTTAAGCAATGATGCATTTTGGCAAATGGATAGTAGCTGCCTTAAACACATCAAAGATGTTTGAAGTACAAGTTAATGAGAATGGAAAAAAGAGAATAGCAGGCATAGAAGGAAAATTTGCAGATGCAATATTCACAAAAATGAACATCGAGTATGACATTGTTTTTCCAGAAGACAACGAATTTGGACACGAAATAAATGGCGGAAATTGGACCGGCGTTGTGGGAATGGTACAGAGGGGAGAAGCTGATTTAGGAATCGCTACTCTAGGGATCAACGAGAATAGATTTCGAGTAGTTGATTTTAGCTTCCCATACACAACTGACAGACTGACTTTTGCTGTTCTAAAACCTTCTGAATGGCTAACGGGGTTCGGTTTTTTCAATTTATTGGATTTACCTACCTGGATATTACTTTTCGGCAGCTTTTTACTTTCATCTGCATTGTTTTTTGCCATGTTAAAAGGTACGATGTCTTATTTTGATGTTGTTCTTAATCTCTTTGGAAGCACCTTGAGACAACCTCTGATTTTTCCCAACTACACACATGGAAAGAAATTCCTCATAGTATCTGGCTGTTGTTTTCCTATATAATGTCTTCTATTTTTTCCAGTGCTCTTTTATCCTTTTTAGCGACACCTTCAAAAGCCGCCATTATAAAAAACTTCAGAGAACTTTCGAAAGCTGTTGAAAGAGGAACTCATCGCGTCTATACAGGGAAAGGGACCTTTGCTGTCCCTTTCTTTTTGAATTCCAAAGAACTGTACTTTCGTCTTTTAGGCAATGAGATAGAACGAAACAACTGGTACATGCAATCCGAAGAAATGGTAAAAAATCCATTGAAAAGCACAGATACTATCTTAGTTGCCCCCAGTGAGATACTAAAGTTCCTTTTCGGAAATCAACCAAGAATTTTTATCTCGGAGGATAGCAGTTACACAATTTCAACTGCAATTGTGATAAGAAAAGACTTCTGTTGTAAAACACAGCTTAGGAAAGTAATGTCAAGAGTGGTAAGTGCTGGAATCTATGAAAGATACTTTAACTTAGAGTCTTTCAGGTACTCGCTTTCTCTGCCGGGTAATGAAATAAAGAGGGACGAAGAACGTATTCTTACACTAAATCATTTATATGGTGCTTTTTCCATGTTATTAGCAGGTTTAGTGGTTTCCTTTCTGGTATTTGTTGGAGAAGTTATCTCACACAAATTGTGTGTGTGCAGCACACGAGCAACGCAAAAACATTCCTGAATGTATGAATGACATTCTATATCTATGAATAAAATACAGTTTTCTTTATATTCATTGGCTAAAGAAACACGAATCTAAAATAAAATTGAACTCCCGTGATTTTTCCGAGCAAATTTCAGGAGGAACTTTTTTTAACCAACAAGAGAAAATGTTAGCAAAATTGAAATAATGTCCAAAATATTAACCCAAATTGAAGTCTTGTTATACATGGTACAATATTTCTGAAAAAATTATGCAAACATTTAATGCATTTTTTCCAGGAAAAAAACTATGTCATGCTAAAATTTGAAAAAAATTAATTCCATGTATTGCTTTGGAAACGATTCATATTCCAGTATTTCCTTAAATGATTTCTATAAATACTGTTACATATAAAATGTAAGAATACAAAATAATAAGCATAGAATATATCAGTCACAGTTTCGGAATTCTGTGTAACTATGTATGCTTGAAACATATTTTTAAGGTTTATAATAACTAATATTTTTTCAGTATTTAATTTGCTACTTATAAATTGAATAAACAAAATATGCACCAAGGAAACCATTGATAAACGAATTTCTGAAAAGAAAATATATATATGTCCAAGAGAAATAAAAATATGTTTATAAATCTAAATAAGATACAGAATATAATCATTAGTTAAAATAAAAAACAAAAATTAAGTTTTTATACTGAAAAAAAAATGCTTTAAACATACTTAAGTTCATGTCTGCCATGAAATATCGAAACATGTTTCCACGTCTCTCTTTAGCTTTTATCTTTGAAACAAGACATATTTATTAAAGAATACATTGCTATCTCCTTCAATTAAAAAAGAAGCCGCTTTCTCGAATTTTAAATGAACAAACTTCATATATTGACAAAGTTATATAAATAGAATAAATCTTCGAATATATTTACTTCAGACTTAACATTCAAAACACAATCCGATTTTTTTATTGGACTGCACCTTTTTATAAGTACTATTTTATATCTTTTTTAATATACATTCGGGCCTTTTTTTAAAAAGTCTTTTACTATATAAACTGTATGAGTAAACTTGAAAGTACTTTCTAATCTGCCATGGTCTTATTACATGCAACACAATGGACAATTAACTTTTAGGATCTGTCCAGTTGTCTTACTTCTATATACAAAAGTTTTTTCACTTAAAAATAAATATTTTTTTTTCTTACCTAAGTAAAATATGGGAATAAAGTTAAAATAAATTTAAGAGCAAACAAGTTTAAACTACATTATCTTGTGGAAAAATGTAATGGAAAAACAGCGATAATTCGCCTTTTTTGAAACTAGCTCTTTACCAGCACCTTCACTCGATGAGGTTGCTATACATAGAAAAGAAACTACGTAGTTGATTTAAATTTGAATATAGCTTGTAATTTGTCAATATATGAAATATGTTCTTTGAAATTATTTTTAATATATCTATTAACATTGGTAGAGATATTTTGTTTTTACTACTATTATCGTCTGCTTTAATTTAATAATTTATATAATTCTAATTTTTTTATTACCGTTTATTTTGTTCACTGATACTTAATCGTTTGATACTTTAAGTTTTGTTGCAAAGATTGACATCCTTTTTGTAACGAATCTTGATTTGAGAATTCCTGAGTTGACTGTTAAAATTTGAATGTACATGTGTTTGTGACGCGTAATAGAAAAAGCTGATTTTTGTGCTGATTAAATGAATTAAATCTTAGATTGTGCAAAGATTTTTTCAATGTTGTTATGTGTTGTTTGTAATGTCCTAGTTTCAATTAAAAAGTTTAGTATATATTCCCGAATGGATTATTTGCACCATATTTCGAACACTGAACCACCGAAACAAAAACAACAAATCTGTCAAGATAGAGTAGAAAACAGCTCTTGTAGGTACAAAAGTATTTTTAAAAATATTAATTACATTAGAGTTAATATTGTAAAGTACATGTTAAAAATTAGTACAAATTGTATGGAAATTAATTGATCAAAGCTTAGAGAATCTAGTTTGGTAAATATTTTATGTTTCTTGTAAAGTGTGTACTTGTGAATTTTCAATAAGAACTACAGTATAAAGCAAATTAATTCCTACCACATAAAAAAAATAAAAAAAATCGAATAAATTAAGATCTTATTACTTAAAATAATTGTAAATGGAAAAATGTTTATCAAACAACCTGGACATCTTAGGAATTCTGATAAGTTTCAAAATGTTTCTTTGAGTATATATTTTCTGTTGTACCATTTAGAATTTAATTTTAAGTATAATTCGACGGCAATTAATCTGTATTCAATATAGATAAAATTTTAAAAGTTTATATACAGTTCATACTTTATTTTTATTCTGTAAAAGTTTAAGTATGATAGTCACACACAATAACATTATCTATCTATTTAGCTTTCTATCTTTATCTACCTATCTCTATCGATCTTTCTCTCTCTATCTATCATCAATTAATTGTGCCTTTAACAAATTTTATGAAATGTTATTTTTATATTAAACAGTCAGATTGGCTTACCTACAAACTTTGCTTTTACTTTCAAAACACATTCAATGTCAACAATCTATTATTTTCTTAGTACAAAACTTTTGAAACGACATTTCTTTACACATATGTTCGACACTTTTAATAAAAGACATTTAATAACGCATTTAAAGAGTGTATTAATGACATTATAATGTTTTTTTTAAACATAATTTAATATATAATTTTATAAAATGTTAAACTCATATGTATTTAGTACTTTTTCCATTCTTTTTTGAAAGTGCTTTTCTTTCAGAGAACAAATATTGGATAGGTAAGGTTTCATATAAATTTTTAACTATGTCGTGATTCAGGTATAATGATTTAAAAATTACTTAACATAAGCATATAACATTTAATGAAATTTACATTAATACTTTAAGTGGTGAAAAATAAATGTGGTGGACTACATGTAAGCAACGAAAATGTTAAATGTCAAAATACAACACAAATTTGAAACATACGTTGCGTATTTCTGATTGTTTTCGAAAAAATAGAACTAATTTATTTTAATTTTTTCAAAAATTTCGCAATTATTTTATGTATATATATATATATATATAAAATTATAATTAATTTCATAAACACTAAGACCGCACAAATAATGAATTTATAACATTTTATCAAGAAGAGCAAAATAATTCATTGTTTAACATGAATGTAATTCAAAATAATTTGAAATTATTTATTCATACTCTCATTTAATCATAGATTATTCCTTATAGTTCAGTTTTATCAGGTATAAATATTTATCATACCATTGTCTCCGTTATATTGTGAAATTGTAATTTAAATAATCCCAATATTTTAAGAATCCAATAGGAATGTCTCATACACATGAAAATAACAGTACAGGAATATAATTTGCATATCTTTCAGTGTTAAATCTTACTTTTCTTTAAAGCTTTTGAATGAGTTCACCAAACCTCCTCAGGGTTTTATTTCAGCCTTCTCTCAGTGTGTTAAATGTAACCTTTTTTATAGTACTACGCCAGTCAGTTAGAAAGTATTTTGCTTGTAACAAGAATATTTGCCCTTTTGCAATGAAAATGTTCCTCTAAAGGCAGTTTTGAGAAATGAGTAGTAATTAAAGCTTAATGATGTGTTAGAAATTTCAATTTGTACTAGTTGTGATATTCTCTGTATTCCAGTTGTTTTAATGGGACTTTTTGGAATTTAATTTAAACTACTAAACGCTGATAAAATAGTGTTACTAAGCCTACATAAATAGAGCTAGGCGAAAGCGCGGAATGTATAGAAATGATTTTAAATGATTTTAAGAAGTGAGTTTATCGAAAATGATCTTACAATAATACTGCTAAGTATTTGTGATGCTTAGGTGTAGAATAAAGCTCGTCTTGTATTGTTCGTTATGAAATGTCAAATATTGTTCTTTCTTACGCTTATTATAAAAATTCTGTTCCATAAATATATGGGACAGTAAGCGTTTAATTTAAGTTTTGTTTGCAAAAAGATTTTTAACATGAAAGAACACATTAAGGCGAAGGAAAAAATCTTTTGAGGTGACTATTTTTAGAACCGGGATTTTGAAAAAGCGTATAAATGAGTACTTTTTTTTATATATAATATCAGTTGAATTTTAATTTACACGTAAAATTTTGTTTTAAAAAACTATTACAAGAGAAAGTTATTTAAATATAATTTCTTGGACCAAAAATGTGGTCAAGAGGTAATTCGAAATTGTAATACAGCTAAAAGAAGCACTCAATGCATAAACTTTCCGTTCCGATATTTGCCTCAGGATTCCTTGTGAATAAAATCAAAGTATTTTGCCCTCTTAATTTTTTAATTTATCCTCCCCTATTCCTGCCCTTTTAACAAGACGGAGGTACATTCTCTGAACCACCACAGAGGTCAACTCCTAGCAGTTACTCAAGTTTCTAATAGATGTCAGAAGCTAATAGTATGGGTTTATGCAGCAGTTCATTCTTTGATCAGCTATGAGTCTGTTGAGTGGTAATTTTTGGAAGTGACTGTGTTGTGTATTTTTAAGTGTAAATGAAAATGATTCTTGTGATATTTGATACAAATCAAGTAAGTACATATACTATTTAACTAAATAAGCCAATATTACAATAATTAGTACCTCACATGCGCATTGCTAGTATGAAAATACGAGAGTCCAAAAAATGTACCACCACGCTATTGAAGGCCATCTTCTTTACAAATACAAAATGCATTCCGCTTATTTTTTCGCAATAATAGACATGTTTATTAAGTCAGATAGATTTGTTGTTAGTTACATTTTTTAAAAATAATAATAATATTTATTAAATGTGGTACATACAAAATTATACAAATATCCTGAATGAACTATAGCTTGTGTTCAGGAAGAAACAAAAAAAAAAAACTAATACACCTATTATATATGTTGACTAAATAAAAACTAGGTAAAAAATATTGTATTGACTAGAATATTTAAAGTTAATACTGTTGTTGTTGTTGCTTACTTGACCGACAGTAACATCAGATCAAGGTACACGAAATTCATCGCGGCTAAGGGCTAGAATTTTACGCCTGTAATTAGCGTAAGCTTTGAGCCCCGTGAAGGTGACAGTACGATTTTGCTCGGTACAACACGATAGATGGCGACACAAATCGGACCCATTGATTTAACGAGCACATACTCCGTGTGTACTCAGCGAGTATTTGGTGGCGTCGGGCATCGAACCCAGGCCTTCCGGTCTGACGTCTGATGCTCTAACTACTAGGCTACCCACGGCCTAAGATTTATACTAACATCAGGTAAATTAGGACTCACTAGAATTAATCTTATAGCATTAGTTTAGGGAAAGCTGGAAATGTGTGTTTTAATATATAGGATGAATAACACTATAAGATGAAGTGTATTTATTTATTTTCCCAGTTTAAAGCAATCCGAGTTCATGCAGAATGGATGTGTTGTGTCTGCAAAGTTCCACTGTGCCTAGGAAATAAAAAATTATGTTTCGAGAACTATCATGCTATATATATACTTGAAGCATGGTGGTACAAAATATGTACCACCAATTTTTCTAAACTGTAGGTACCCTTTATTTGAAAAAATGATCCTTTTTTAAAATCCTTCATTTTCTTAGCAACATATCTGACATTACATTTTTGAAAACTTTTCTATTAGAAGGAAATTTTATTTTATTTTTTTAAAAAAGCTCTGTTTTAATCACGAAATGGATAGAGTTATTTGTTGTTGCTTACAAATTCAAATTTATTATTCAAATACAGGTTGGTTTTATCAAGAAGATGTAATGGTAAATAAATACATATATATATATATTGTATTTTTAATATTATCATGTAGAATGCAAAATATAGAAATCGTTCTTACTTTTTTGTTACAAGCTAAAAAAGGTTTTTCTTAGGAAAAATTTAACCGTCCCTATCCTGAAAGTTAAAACACAATATTGTTGAAACTGTTTAAAAGTTTGCAAATGGAATTCAAATAATTTATTAAGAGTGAAAATGATTTTATGCAAAGATTTCGTCCATTTCACATGGAGTAAAATACGAGGTAAGAAAAACCCAATGAATAATTAATCAAGAAATTTAATTCATGTTTTGTGTGCTTTAAGAGATATTTTCTAGTGAAATTTTAGAATTAAATTACGTTTAATGTATTTAAGCTGTGTAATCAATATTTGTGTAATTAATATTTTTTTGTTCTCGTTTCTTTGTTTATATACTATATACATAAAAATCATTCTATTTTTTAAAAATAAATCTGAGAGAACATTTTGAGAATTCATAAAATATATGTTCAATGCTTCGATCATAGAAATAAATTTTATTTGTGAAACTATATATTTGGTAATGTATATTCTATATTAATTAGCAAGTATTTGCATTTCTTATTTGGAATTTTTTTTTAATAATCGATTATAACTATTTTTTGATCAATTGTTTCAAATATTGTTCTTTATATATATATAACTTACTTTTCAAATTTATAACTGAGATAAATCATTTCCTTTTATGGGATCTAATACCTGAGATCAAATTCATATTTGTAAACAATTATTACATAATACCTAGAATCAAATACCACAGAAGGATGCAGTATATCATAAGTTTTTTATAAATTAGTTAAGAGTTAAATTTGCATTTCATATAATTACAAAGCAGTTTTCTTTCTTCAGTAGGATAGTAAATTAAATAGAAATACAATATGAAATCAATGAAATAATATAAAATATTTAGATCAATTAAAAAGTAGTAATTCATAATTTCAATGATCCTTTACAATATCCATGCACATTTTACATAAATCCAAGATTTCACTTTAAATAAAATTGAAAAAATACCAATCTTTTGAAATATTTCAGAATTTTTGCAAAAATATAGCTGCTTTAATTCTTCAAAAAAAAAAAAAAAAAACTTTCTTCCTTTGTGTATCTTATTTTCCCAAATATATTTCAAAAAATACAATTCCGAAAATTTTTTTCAAAATATTTTTACAAACATATTTCTAAATATATATGCACAAGAAACTCCTTCTTTTAATACAGTCCCTAAATCTTACAAATTTCAGCGCTTCTAAATAAATACCATCAGGTAAAGTATTTTTTATAATTCATGATTTTCTTTTTTTATTATTTTCGGTAATCCACTTCCAACTGCATGTGGGGAGAGTTTCCTAAAAAGACATATAAATTTTCTATGAATTTATTTTACGTAGACATACTTCTCTACAATCCTTTAAAAAAGGTTTCTACGTAATGTTTTTCCAAGATAATCTTGGAAAATATGAAACCACAAATAGAATCCTTTCTCCCCATTTTCCAAAACGAATTTTTTTCGTAAATGTCATACTTTTTCAGCTCCGGTATTACTGCGAGATTTTGAGATAAACTTTCTTTCTTCGTAACTATTTCTCATCTATTTGAACTGTGCAGCCTTTTCCATTTTTGTATTTTGACGGAGAAAAGTTACGCTGAGTTATATTTTTAAATGTAAAAGATTGGAAGTAAAAATTCTACAACAGCTGAAACAGTTATAGAAAAGTAAATACATATTTCCTTTTGGCTTAAAATAGATTTAACATATTCTGGAAAAATGTACGCTGGGGTAAGAAATTGTTGAGGAATGATAGTGTTCAAAACTTACAATTCTGGAGATTTAGAAATATGTGCAGTTATGTTACTTTATACTGTATTAACTGTTGCCCATTTGCTTTGCTGGGTATTTCAGAAATTTGTATGATTATATTCTACTAGATGGTAGACCCGTTCTTCGCACGGGTGAATTGAAAAATTAAACAATACAGTTTGAAGGATAAAGAAGTTTTTAAGGAGTTAATTTTACGTTACTTTCAAATTTAAAAAAAAGTTTTTTTTGCATATCTCAGCTGAACAAAATAAAACCATATATGTTAAATTTAAAGTCTAAAGGTCTAATACCTGATGAGAAAGGTTTTTTTTATTTATAACGCCCCGTGACTCTCTTGTGTGTCGATTTTTGAAACACCTTCTTAATCTCTGCTCAGTAAAAGTAACATTGTTACAAATTTTGTGCAATGAACGCTTGAAATAGTGTAAATAATTTATATCTGGATGTGTGATACGTAAATATTACTTTCTGTTGTATTTATTTTATGTTAGAATTGTAATTTTCACAAGTATAACGCCGTTCCTTACATTATTCCTTACATTCAATGGAAACATAGCGAAATGTTGGTGATAGAGACAAATTGGCATCACTTTTGACAACCATGCTGGCAACTTGACTATTGATTGAACGGCGCAGAAGTTGAAATAAAGAGGATAGCACAAAAACCTTCGTCACAAAAATTATATTTACGTGCCAGTTTTCATTGTGATCGGTTGAACGGTGTTGGAGTGAAGCAATTTCATTTGTACAAACATTCATTTTTATTTACATAAATTTTTACTTTATTGATATCTAATTCCTAACATTAAGCTTTCGATTGTATTGAAAAACACTCTTTTAGCCATTGTGCCTTTGTTTAAAAAAAAGGCAGAACTTAAATTTCAAAAACGGAGGAATAATTTTTTTACCCTAACATTAAACCATTGTTCTGCCTCAAACATTTTTTAAACTTTTGGATATTTAAAATACACCTTATTGGATTCAAGTAAGTGTCTAAGTTTAGGTTTGCAAGAAAAATTAAAATTCCATTGTATAAATGTTACTCTAAAGAATTCAAGTGGTTCCTAGAAGAGAAGTTTCATTGTTAAGGGAAAGAAATGCTATTGCTTTCAGGTCTCTAGTTATTTAGAAAAGCCAATTAACAACTTCAAAATTAAACTTTGGCTGAAAGAGAAAAATCAAATCTGTATAATAATACTATATTACATTTTTTTTAAAAAAAAGAAAAACATGAACAATAACAAAACAAACCTCAAAAATTAAAATTTTTATATATTTCCCAGATTTAATACTAATATTAAGTTTTACTGTCGATCGTATAAATCGATGTGCTAGTTACAGGATGAGTACAAATGAAGGACCCAATTTTAAAAATCATGTTTTTGAAATGACTGCATATATTACAATAAGTGACAATATAATGTAAAGAGAAATATACCAAGTTTTTTCACAGCAGCATATTCAATATTGCCTGGATCGAAATTCAAACAGGATGACAATGTTTAGGGAAGAATTTTTGCGTATTAGAACATGCACGGGTTTTTTCCCGTTACTTCTATGCAATGCGCATTTAGAAATCGCTGCGTTAAAGTACCACTATCCAACAAGAGTATTCGGTGACGGTACCATCAATTTAAGGAAACGGGTAAAAAGAAAAGCTGAGGTCAGCAAAGCATCTTCTGAAGATGCAGTGGAGAGGCAGCGTTCTGTTCAAAGTCCACGAAAGTCTACGAGAGTTTCCGCCTGTGAACTTGGAATGCTCCAGAAACCAGCATGGAAAATTTTACGAAAAAATTAAATCTCAAGCCGTATTATTTGCAATTGAAACAACAATTCACAGAGAACGACAGATAAGCATTTGTGCAGCAGTGCGAAATATTGATAGAGTGATGCTACAAAATGTATGAAACGAACTGGATTACATCTTGCATGTATGTTGTTCAACAAGAGAGTCACACATTGAACATTAGTAACAGAAAGAATAACTTCATATATTTCTCCTTACATTCATGTATCTTCTTCTTCTTTAGCACGACAGCCCGGGGTGGACCAAGGCTTTCCTCAGAACATCCCTCCATCTTGTCCTCTGGGAGGCGACAGTTCTCCAATTGGTCACTTTCAGCACTTTAAAATCTTCTTCCACACAATCAGTCCATCTCAGCTTGGGTCTCCCTCTGGGTCTGTTCGAGATGGGTTTATAATTAAAGATTCTTGATGTCATAGATGAGGGATCCATTCGACAGACATGTCCCGCGAATCTCAAGCGGCATATTTTGATGTAGTTGACGATGTCAGCTTCCTTAAAGAGTCTGTTGAGTTCAAAGTTGTACCTGTGTCTCCAAATTCCGTTATCATTCACAGTCCCAAAGATCTTCCTCAGGACTTTCCTTTCAAAAATAACAAGTTGATTTGTCTGGGTCTTTGTTAGAGTCCAGGTTTCACATCCATAGTCATTCATATATCACTTATTGTAATATGTACATTAGTTCCAATGATATGATTTTTTTTTAAAAAAATGGGTCCATCATTTATATTCATCCTGTATAGTAAAACGACTAAAAATGAAAAAGAGAGGTACCATTAGTCGCACATTAATGGTAACAAAATGAATATATACGACTTATTTATATGCAAGACTCATTTTTTCGTAGCGGTTAAAGTAAATTTATTTAAAATGTACATGAAACACAAAAATGAGTGAATATTAAAGTAGCACTATTCAGTTACTTGATGGCTTTTGGCAACGGACCTTGTAATTTTGAACCATGGTCAAAGGACCAGGATGACACCTGAGCTGGCACCTCCCTCTCCTAACTTCCACACCGACGGGAGACGTTTAAACATCAACAGATTTACTGTGCATTGCCTCCCTACACAGTGGGTATTCAGCGGTTCTTGGCTCAAACTGATCACACCCCGGCCACGTGTCCGTTACGTCGACCAATAGGCTACCGTGGCCACGTAAAACACATAAAAGTAAACCTTCATAACTCTACCTATACATTAAAGTCAAGAATAGAAACTAATGTATATTTTTGAGTAAGTTTATTTTTTTGATTTAACTATTGCTTTTATCTATCCATTTTTAAAGAAAAAACATTTCTGATTTGTATAACTATGTAAATGCAAAAAGAAGTTTATTTATTGAATATTAATAAAGCTTCTCAAAGCAACAAGAGAGAAAAAATACCCTAAATCTGAAAAAAAAAGTACATAAATGTTTTTTTATGCATTTTTTTTTTTATTTTTATTTCCAAAAATAAAAAAAAATATTCTTCTGGGGACTTTAGGTGGTATTTTCTTTAAGAAAAAAAAATCCATCTTTCTTGCATTAAATACCTAAATAAAAAAAAAATGATGTATTGCATCATGAAAAGTTGTTCATCAAATATTCATTAGTTCCTCTCTATTGCGCGTGCATGCAAATGAGAAACTTCTATATAAATTATGTTTTAAAAATCTACGATGACATAAGAAATTAGATTTATGGGAATAAATGCTTTGTCTTTGAAGTGAAATGAGTTTTTTGAAACAGTGCATATGTATTCACTTGTAGGTTATTTAGATGGAAAAAAAAATAAACTCTGGAGTTATAATTCCAATAATTTTTTTTTTGCTGAAATGAAACAAATATTTTTTTAAAGAAAACTTATCTGGAAATACACATTTTGATGTCCGGGTAACGGATACCAAGATTTAATTTAGATAAAATTCGGCTGTGAAAACTATTTCTGTTTTCAGGATTATATTTAAAAGTTAAAAATTAACTTCATCAGCCTAACGGAGAGAATTATGTATTTTATCATCATTTTGAAACCTATTTCCATAATTGAAGCCGAAACAGACTTTTGCGTAACAGGTAATTAAATTTAATACGTAACAAGTTCATAAATAATGAAATAAGATATTTTTAAACATTTAAAGTAGAATTTGTTTGAGTATAAAGGATTTTTAAGGAATTCATAATGCTTAACGTGTTATACAGAAAAAAAATCAAATAATGTTCAGGGTGGTCCCGAATTCGCGGTACAAACTTTAAGGGGAGATGCAGGACAGTGTAACAATCATTTATTCTACAGGAATGTATAGACGTAAGTGAAGCGTAGACAGGGAAAATAAAAGAAAAGAGAAATAGAGTTATCGGTTGGTTGTGTTACGTGTAGGGGAAGTAGATGTCTAGCAGCTGTTCAACATGATGCATCTCGAATGTTGATTCTGATAGATAAGAGTCGAGTGCAAGAACTGTTTCCCATCACCTAAGTGATGGAAAAGTGCGTTAAGTTAAAATAACTTACATTTCTTCCATTATCAGTGAGTACAAGCTTTGAATACGGCAGACTTTTCTTCTCCTAATATTATTGGGTGGTACAGCAATTTGTGCTGTAACTGGACTTCAAAGCTCATGTGGTGAAATGTTCTGAACCCTTATTGTTATCACTACACTTGTCAACGGCTTTTACAATAAACACTTTTTCTTTTCTTTTGTCTCTTAATTTTTGTGTTTTTGCACCACCGCGTCACTTGTGCCCATATATTCCTATATAATAAACTAGCTGTTGCCCGCCCGCTTCGCTGGGTATTTCATGATGTTTTATAAATTTTTGTTGGTTATATATATGTATAAATTTTTGATATTTAACTCCTAGCATTAAGAATTCGATTGTATTAAAAAATATGCGCCCCTTACGTTCCTCAACGCCACTTGGGGGTCGATTTTCACGAAACGCATTTTGTGGCGTATCTCTATTCTATGAGAGGAATCTGCTTACCAAATTTCAACACTGTGCATCTAATAGTTTAAAAATCGGAATAATTATTTATATCTCCCCTTAACCCCCTGCAACACCCCTTGGGGGTCATTTTTCCCAAAACCCATTTTGTAGAGGATATTTACTCCATGAAAGAAACATGTCTACCAATTTTCAAGCAGGTTGGTCAAGTAGTTTAAAAACGAAAATATTTATCTATTACGTCCTTAACCCTCCTCCCCCCGCAATGCTACTTGGGGGGTTATTTTCCCAAAAACCATCTTGTATCTGATCTCTGCTCTATAAAAGGAATCTATTTATCAAATTTAAACACTGTGCGTCTAATAGTTTAAAAATGGAAATAATTATCTATAACGCCCCCTAAGCCCCCGCAATGTCCCTTGGGGGTTGATTTTTACCAAACTCATTTTGTAGCGGATCTCTACTCTATGAAAGGAATCAGCTTACCCAATTTCAAGATTGTAGGTTGAGTAGTTTAAAAATGGAAACAATTACTTATAACGCCCCTCAACCCCCCGTAAAGCCCCTTGCGTTTCGATTTTCTTAAAATCCGTTGTTAGCGGATCTCTACTCCATGAAAGGAACATGTTTACCAAATTTCAAGTCTGTAAGTTGAATACTTTCGGAGATATCGTGATTAGTCAGTCAGTCAGTCAGTGAGTCGCTTTTCTCCTTTATATATATAGATAATTATTTATATCTCCCTTCACCCTCCCCCCGCAACACCCCTTGGGGATCAATTTTCCCAAAACCCATTTTGTAACGGATATTTACTCCATGAAAGAAACACGCCTAGCAATTTTCAAGCTGGTAGGTCAAGTAGTTTAAAAACGAAAATATTTATCTCTCATGCCCCTTAATCCCCCACGACGCCACTTGGGGGGGGGGCTATTTTCCCCAAACCCATCTTGTAGCTGATATCTACTCTATGAAAGGAATCTATTTATCAAATATAAAGACTTTGCGTCTCATAGCTTAAAAATGGAAATAATTATCTATAACGGCCCCTAAGCCCCCGCAACACCACTTGGGGTCAATTTCCACTGAACTCATTTTGTAGGGGATCTCTACTCTATGAAAGGAATCTGTTTACCTAATTTCAAGATTGTACGTTGAGTAGTTTAAAAATGGAAACAATTACTTATAACGCCCCTTAACCCTCCGTAACGCCCCTTGGGATTCGAATTTCGCAAAATCCGTTCTTAGCTGATCTCTACTCCATAAAAGGAACATGTCTACCAAATTTCAAATCTGTAGGTCGAATAGTTCTGGAGATATCGTGATTAGTCAGTCAGTCAGTGAGTGAGTCGCTTTTCTCCTTTATATATATAGATGACTGTTACAATTTCCTGTACCTACTCAAAGTTTGTACCATGAATTCCGGACCACCCTGTAATAATAACAAAACAGCTGTCATTTGTTAGTAAAAGGCATCGGTAATTGAAACTTCTATGGAAAAATCATTAAATCAGGCAATAAAATACAGGGTGTCTAAAAATTAGATGGGGGAAAAGAATGGTCTATTGCATGTAATTTACTGGGAAAAAATTAAAGTACATATTGTTACAAGATAGAGAAGTAGTCCAAGGTTGTCATTATCAAAAAGGTTCTATATATATGTGGCTTCCCTTCGTTTCTATGCAAATGTCCCATCGGTAAATCAGTTCTTACCGCAGATTTGTTAGCATGTTTCCGTCAATTTTTGATTTTGATTTTTGAGAGAAGAGGTGTCCGTATTGAGTCAATAATCCTCAAACCCCTGTCTGGCACTGAGAGTCTTTGTGTTAGTGACTTGGCTGGAGAGAAGTAGGTATGGCTTCGGAGATGAGCAGACCAATGGGGTGGCTCGGATGTGAAAGTCAGTTCTTGTCTTCTGATTGGTTGAGTGGAAGTTGGCAGTAAGCTTAGAGTAAAATTAGAACTTGTTTTATATATATAAGGGTTAAGAATGGGAAGTTAAGAATTTAATGAATTTAAAATATGAATATTAAATTTTTTTTTAATTTAGAGAACCTTTAGAACAGGTTTAATATTTATTAATCGAGGAATATTTAGTAACTATTCTCAATCAAAGCTTCCATAAGGAGGCAAGTTTTTTCCTGATCATTCTGGGCTGTTTTGATTTTGGAGAGTAAAGTTTATAATTTAGGTTTTTTCTTTAATTAATTCAGAAATTATGGAAAAGAATTCGAGTACTTGAGCGAGGTCAGATATATTGTTATCTCTATCAAGGAATCCTCGAAAGCTTTCGATTTGCTTTTCACTTCTAGATTGATTTATGTTTTGACTTGGGGCAGGGAGATTACGACTTGCAATATTTGCATAAGAAAAAAAAATACCATCTATAACATTATTATTATTGGGAGCTTTGTTTTTATTTCTGTTTGCTTCTGGGAGGAGGGAACCTTTCTTTGGTTTTGGGAATTTCGGGCATTTAGTGTAGCATGCTGCATGTCCGTAAGTTTCACAATTAATACAAAAAGGGTTTTCTAAGCCAGTTTTAATGTCAGAATCGCGAGTAATGTGTTCTTGTCCGCATTTTAAACAACGAGGTTTCATGTAACAGTTTGCGGCGGTGTGGTAAAAGTTATTGCATTTAAAGCATTGGGTTATTCCCCTTACGGAGAAGCCCCCCCCTACTCTAACATGCAAATAACCCAACTTTTCTAAATCGAAGATGGTTTTACTATTGTCATTTCGGGGTAAAGTTACTTGGAAGAAGGGGAGGGGGCATTATTCCTCCTGGAAACCATTTTGCTGCAGATATCAACTTCATATCCTAAGTCTTCCAGATCACGTCGAGTTTCTTCGGCAGTGGTGTTAGTGGGTAGGGTGTTTCCGTCAATCAACTTAATTGTACCTTATATTCTTAATTTTAGTTCAGGAAATGGTGGAGTATACACTTGATCCTTTACAAAACTCCATATACTGAAACCCAGCGATTAAAATATCTGCTGATCATGAAGATCCCTAAATAACACCTCTACGACCAATCCAAATCGAGCACTTCAGCATCGATATATGATATATCGTCGCTGTGGTAGAAACAAGGCACGCCATTCTGTTGAAAAATGTAAACTCCTGGCATTTTTCTTTAATGGTTGGCATAACGAACGAATTTCCAGAAAAATAATTCTCATAATAATATTTTCAGCGAAGAAAAAATAGGGCGAAAACATTCGAGAAACTCACTGCACAAACACATTTACTTTGGGACCAACCCTTTCATGTTCCAGGGTGGTATGAGAATTTTCTGACCCCCAAATACTTGACACTTAATGACCTCTATGAATAAACTTAGATTATATTACTACAAGTCTAACTTTTAACGGGTTAATACCATCTAATACTTCGGAAGTTCTCAGCTACGAAATTGCCCAACTAATTTGTAGACACCCGTTATTTTACTTAAGTTTGTAACAGTTACATTTAAACTCTGCCTTCCCTTGACAAATAACGACAGCCAGGTGGCGCTACTTGTTCTTGGGGGAAAGGAGAACGTTTTTTTCCAGAGATCTTTTTTTTTGTTTTTTTCGCCGGTTGGTCCCCGAGCCATGGATACACGTGGAGTCAGGGAAAGCCTTTCCCTCCTTTTATGTCTTATGTTATTTTGTTTGTGTGTGTATCTCCTTGTGTTGTGGAACTTCATGAACATTAAAAATATCTTGTTCCTGTAACCATCAAAGGCTGCATTACTTAGTATTTCACAACAAGGGAGTATTACAATGGCTGCCCAAAGTGTTTTCTTTTACCGGCATTTTGCTTTCCTTCGACAAGTAACCACGTGTATAACGTGTTATGTGTGTGTCGCCCTGACACTAAATGTGAAAGTGCACGATTTTATTGGAAAACCCAAAGTGAAAGTGTTATGTATGTGTCGCCCTGACACTAAATGTGAAAGTGCACGATTTTATTGACTTCCTGTTACGCATTTGCGTCCCTTTTCACGAAATCACTCCAACAAATATCCAGCAACCAAGAGTAAAGAAAGATGTTACAGATCAAAAATCCCACGACTGTAGACATGAGTGGCGCACACAGGGGGGGATCCTCAGTTCCGGACCCTTCTCAAAGCCCTTGATTTTTTTTACGATTGATTAAAATCCTATGTATATAATACGTAAAATGTAATTAATTATTTGTTATTAATAATTAATTTTATTAATTAACGCTAAATATTAATTACTTAATTAATTTTTTACTGTTTTCTGTTACTGAAAATCGACAAAATATGTTGGAGCATGCTACGGGAATAGTGGACTTTCGATTCTGGACACCCCCCTTGAAAAATTCCTGTGTGCGCTACTGGTAGACATGCATAGTATTTAAGCCATTACATAATACCTAATCTCACATATAAGACATTCCTTTTGAAATCGCTCCTTTCCAGTCAACGACGAAAACAAAATAATGGGATTTTTTGAAGCATTTAATTTCCATATATTTTTTATATCTCGATTATAGATGCCATATAATGCTGATACTAGCTAATTCAAATTGCGCTACGAAAAATTTGAATATGACAAAACCATTTTAGACAGTAACCAACTTAGTATGTACAGGGACGTGCAAGAGAATCAAAAGGTACATACATATGCAGTGAAAGAAATACTATGTTTTAAAATACAAATGACTGCCTTGAACGAAAAGAATACTACCAATCACAAAGCTAAGTAGCGTCTTTAAAAACTGCCTATTCTTACCGTTTGTTACTTTTATAATAAAAAGTTTGTTTAATTTAAAATGCTAGCTGTAAGGCTAAATGCACTTACAATTTTAGTCTTTCAGAGAATGTTTGTTGTGAATTTTTGTTGCATCATGGCTTTAAAATAAGTAAACATTTAAATTGTATTCATACAATTGTGTTAATATTGTGAATGAGAAATTGGTCTCATATACGTTTATATATTAAATATTGTATCACTTTATATTCATTTTTCGGCGAAACTGTATTTTGTTCCGAAAGCATATTTAAATACAATTAAAATTATTGAATCAAAACACTTTAAAATATGAACAATCAACATCCCGCCCTCAGTGGGCTGCGGTAAAATTAGTAAACGTTGACCGGTCCGTGGCGATAAAAAGGCTGAGGTGCGCTACTCTGGACTTCACTGTGTTCAGACGTCAAAGAGTAGTCTGACTTTTTTTTTTCTTTCTTCCAATCCAAAAACCAATAATAGTATATTTTGTAAGCATTTTTTTTGTTTTTGCTATTGTCTTGTGTTAATATTTCCTAACTATATACTTATCCTGGAGTTTTTACATTGCCCTCTATAATTCTTCAATATGACACAATAGGAAAGCTTATTTTTAAATAGGCCTCAGCATCCTGATGTGGTATTTGGTTTGAAGAGTGAGGAAATGGCTCTCTTCATTTCTCGAATTTGGCTTAAAATGAAGAGTCTCACCAACTTCCTCTGTCTGCTGAATTGGAGTGAAGTGGCGCGTTTTTATCCTGTAGGACAGAACCCGGGACCTTTGGGTCCGAAGCCGAGTAACTTAACCACTACACCAAAATGATCACCATGGCGGGTCTTCAGCGGTACTGGGCTCGAGCTCATGACACTCCAGCCACGAGTCCGTTACCTTGACCACTAAGCTTCCGAGGCCACATGGATTTTTAAAAGAACATCATCTCAGAAGGATTGGCTTCCATTCCATGTATATGGAAAAATTGTATTCATATAGTTCTACAGTTGTTTCAAATGCCCAAAGTTCATAATGAACTGAGCTTGCATGTTTATATGTGAAATATTTAAAAACTTATTTTACGATTCCCTTTTTGTGTGAAGGATATGGATCAAATACATGTGCTTAACATAATAGTCTACGGTTAAGTAAAGCAACAACTTAAAAAAAAATCTGTTTTCGACACAAAAAAATATGTTTTTTAAAAATAGGCAATGTTTAGAAACGAAGTTTTGGCGTGTTATTGTTTTTCAAAGGAATAGAGTTATATACAGATGAAGCTTTGGAACTCTGAATTCTCTTATTATTTAATTATGACTAAAATTATTTGGCATACATTGTCATTCCGTTAATCCTTTTGATGTATTCTCTCAATATGTTCTTCTGTTTCTTTCCGCATATTGTAAGCACACAGCGCGATTCGGTTGTATTTTTAAATAAACATGATGTTATTTTTATAAAATTTTCATTCAGACATGAAAAGTCAATGTTTAAGTTATGCATTTATTCCATTGGTTATTGATATGTAGTATATACAATGCTCTTATTTTTGCAAACAAGAACCATTTAAGCATTTTGGCAACGATTTTTCCTGCAATATGTGGAATTCATTTGTTCATCTCAAGTACACATTATACGAGGAAACGAAGAAAATTTTTCAAATAAAGTAGCATTAGGGTTAAATTTTTTGGAAGCAAAATGATTTGCTTAAATTTTTTTAATTCCATTTTTGTAGGATCACCCTGTGAAATCCTCCTGCAATCAAAAAGAATTAAGAAAATTATACGATGAAAGTGAAATAAACATAAGAAATTTAGACTCTATGGGAATGGCATCGGGAAGTTATATTCATTTATTAATACCTATTTTGTTTAAGCAACCTCCGCATGATTTAGTAGTAGAGTGCCGTCGTCTAAAAGATTCTAAAAAGATTGGGAATGTTATGAAATCAATGAAATTCATTCAGTTTGAAATAGAATATCTCGAGTCTGCTCACATTGCACTGGGGTATTCCAAGGAAATCGCTGAAAGTTCTAGACACACCCTCCACGAAATTTCTCGTCAACGAAAACAGCCTAAATTAATAAATAATTTTACTTCAACTTCCTATTTAACTACGGTCGTTAAAAAAAAGTGTGCGTCTTTTATAATTTTGTTACACACGCTTCAATAAAATGCAAGATCTTTACTAAATAGGAAAATGTTACTAATTAAAAAAAAGAGGGGAGATGTTTGTTATCTATGCATGACACACACATGCATTTTTTTTTAAATTTCCCAATGCAAAGTAAAAATGACACCATGTGAAACTTGCCAGTGTGCATCACAATTCCCTATTTTTCCCAGAACCATAAGTAAAAAACCACTTCTAAATGATTAAAAAAATAACCTGAAACAGATAATGTCAAGAAACCTGAAACAGAAATTCATGTGAAGGAATTTGCAATGTCTTCTTTTTTTTATACCTGCATATTATGCGACATTACTTCAAACGGCTCAAGCTCAGGCCGTAAATGGCTCTAATAAAGTTATGGCTAAGCTTTTATTTGATTCTGGATCGCAAAAATATTTTATGCGTAAATATTTAAAATAAGTGCTAAATTTAAAATCACTAAGGAAACAATTTTAATTTCTACCTTCTGGAATCGAAAGCCACTGGAGAGAACATTCGAGGTCGCATATAACAGGAGGGCCTACTAAAATAAATAAGAATTTATTTATGCTAACCACCCTCTTTGGAATTATGTTAACGGGTTAATTGCCTGACCCTGGAAAAGCAAAACAGATATCTGTTTTGAATATTTCTTGCTCCATAATGGAAAACGACTGGAAGCATTTATGGGAAATTGATTCTTTGGAGCTTAAGGATAAAACTAATCGTCAAAACACGGAACAGTTAATGCGATTTCGAAAAGGAAAAAAGGTTGTTATGAAGTGAAATTAAAATGGAACGCCAATGATATAAAAGAAAAATTAAGCAATAACTTTGACGTTTCTGAAAAAAGATTCACATTTTTGATTCTGATTATTTTTAAAATAAAAAAAGTAGAATTTAGAATTATGAATGTCAGTTTTAAATATTTGTTGTTTTATAAAAACAAATAATTAATTTAAATCAATTTTTTATTTTTGAAAAAAATATTCCCAAAACTGCCTGATTTACAGATGGATCCCACAACTGCGTTGAATACAGTACTATAATTTTATATATTGCTCAGTAAAAATAAAAATAAGTAAATTAAAGCTTATATGGAACACATAAGAAAATATTTAACGTCAGATAAAAATATAGTACAAAATAGTATTTTGGGGGTCCAATGCAGGTTAAATATGTCGAGGTTCAAACATACTCCCATTAGTGTGGTGTGGTAGATAGGAGAGGGGGTTGCCAGCACGTGTCATCCTCGTCACTTTACAATGGTTCAAAACTACGATGTCCGTCTCCGAAAGCCTGAATAGTGCGATGTTAATATTTACTCACTCAACAGATATAAATGATGCTAAATATATACATATTCATATAATAACAACAATTGAGATATATATACTGGAGAATGGAAGAGCCCGTACTTTTTATGATCTTTGTCAAATCGAATTCGAATGAAAGAGATGGAAGTTAATTTACCTAAAAAAGAATTATCAGCTTTTGTTTCCTCTTATGAAGCATACATTTTACAAATTATAATTCTCATTCTCGTATTCTAATTTTTTGTACATACTTTTGATGTACTAAACATGTAGTTTATTACGATTGAATGATATTTATATTATCGCCAAGAATTATGAAGAGTTATATTTCGTTTATTTCGAAAAATATCATAAGTATCTGAGAATATTTCGCTTTGTCAAATTAAAACACTTATTGAGAATTGTGTTAAATGTTTATACTCTTCAAATTTTACAACACACACACACAAATGTAACTTTTTTTTTAAAAAAAAATTCTCTAACATTTTTGCATCGTTAAATGATTGAAACTGCATTGATGGCGCGAAATATATATACTTTATATTGATTGTTGTTGAAATTTATATTCGGCAGAGAGTCTATAAATGTGTGTATAAGAAAAATAACTCTTGCATTAAATAAGTAAGAAATAAACCTCCGCAGAGAATATTCAGCTAAATATTTTGTTAATTTACACAATGATTCGTTCAAATATAATATAATCTCATTTATACATGAAGAAAAACTACATTTATTCAAAACCTCTACATTTCTTTTCACCAAACGATTTTGAAAGAAACGGAAAAATATGCTTTAATGTTGAATTTTGTCATCTTTTCACACACAAATTTGAATTCTTCCATTTTTCTAATGCTGAAAGTTATGTTGTCCCCACAATTTAAAGGTTCCATCCTTAACAGACAACCAACAACAACAAAAATAATATAAATAAACTAGAGAGACACGACTGTATAAATTCCTTTCCATTGTATAAAATAGTTTCTGAAATATTTTAAAGCGGCATTTTCGTTGACAGAGCCATTTGGTTTCCAAGGCGACGCGAGATAGAGTTAGCTAATTCAAAGACAGAAGCTAAACTCTATGGAAGCTTATTACTCGTATTTCCCTATTTAAGTTGACTTTTTTCCGGTGTTTTTTTTTTTCGTTCTAAGTAAAGGAAAAAAAAAAAAAAAAACCTGCCTGTGTGCTTTAAATGAAAAAAAATTATGTTAACGGAAATTTTCTTAAAGATTTAAAATTTTATTAAAGACAAATAACAGAATGATTAATAAAAAATAAAACATTCTTCCAAAACGATAATTAAGAACACATGTTTTATTTTGTGCGCAGACAGGCACTTGTTTTCATAAAACTGTTCTATAAAGTTGATCATGATAAAATTTCTGTGATTTTTAAAATATTTTTTTTTTTTTTTTGCTACAGAAAACGAGGTACGCTAAATATTTGTATGGATATATTCTGAAAAATATACTAACAATTCAGAAATATAAAAGTTTAAATAATTTTTTTAAAAAAAATGTGTTTTGAATATTTGATAGAAATGTTTCTCATGGATAAAATTCATTCACAATTATCTGTCTAAAGTGCGGAAAATTGATAAGCAGATGGTGCTTGTAATAAACGTTTTTTTTTAAGTAGAGAAGGCAAAAATGGCTGTAAATAATTTCTTAAAGAAAGATGAATTGCGTATTCAAATTCCAAGCCAAAGAGAGAGGGCGTAAAAAAGATAAGAGCTTCTTAAAACTTTATTTGCGCACGCTGTACGAGCAACAACGATAACAATGTGAAAATATTTTAAAGGTAATGAAATAGAGTTATATCATTTGAATTATCCAGCTTCCTGGAATATTTCAGAATATTATATTACTTTATAATTATTTTCTTTTAATTCCAAAATATCTTCGTAAAATTGAGAAAAATTTGATCATTGAAGGAAAATATTCCGTTCAGTATTTTTGTAATGACGTTCGGATTAAAATAAAAGAAATCAAGTTGTAAAACATATATTGATAAATATATTGTGAATATCTTTTATGATGGATTAATGTATAAGATTACTATTTTTCCCCATCTAAGCCTTAGGTTTACCTTTCGGTGCAACAACATCATTATTTGAAAAATTCTTTCATTTAAAAAAAAAAAAACGCAGGAAAGAGCCGTTTTCAATTCTTAAGGGGAAAAAAGAATATTCTCTCGTTCTCAGCGGTGTAACGGAGAATATTAGCCCTGCCTCCCCCCCCCCTGCAAAGTCAGATATTGCGCGCCAAGCCGGATCGTACAAAGTATTGTAAAACCATAACATGAGGCTTTGAGCCCCTCTCAATGCGAGGGTTTGCTTTACGCGACTTCCCTCGTTCAGACAATGTAAAGACATCAACAGAGGGGGGAGGGGGTCGTGGTAGCCCAGTGGTCGTGTCTGGCATGTCATGAGTTCGATCCCAGTACCACTAAAAGACCCTCCTAGTAGGCGAGCGATACACATTAAATCTGTCGAGAGCTCAAACGTGCCTGCTCAAATGTCGTCCTCGACACTTGACCATGGTTCAAAACAACGAGGTCCATCGCCAAAAAGCCCTCGTGTAGCTGATTAGTGCGACGTTAATACTCACTCAAATGGTGGTGTGGAAGTTATGAGAAGGGGGTGCCAACGCAGGTGTGGCCCTGGTCACTTGATTATGGTTCAGAATTTCGAGGTCCGTCGCCAAAAGTCCACGTGCTGCTGAAAATTGCGACGTTAATATTCACTCACTACAAACAAAACGCTATCTTGTAAATCTTAAACTTCATAAAGCACATTTAGTTATTTTGTTTTATATTTAATAAGTATTTTTTCAATCGAATGTCTCAAAACAATGTGAAATAACCCTGCTAGTATATATTCAAAGTAAAACTGATACGGATCTGAAATAAACAAGATCAATATCATTCAATTGTACAGATTTGTGACTTATGAAATGATGATTACTCTCTCTCGAACAAAAGAATTTTAAAAAATAGGAAAAGATTGACTCATAGTAAAAAGGGTGAAATATAATTTTTTTACAAAACTCTTCACCTTGCGTAGCAAGTGCTTCTGTACACGAAAGTAATCAACCTTTTGGGGTTTTTTTTCTCATTAGCTTATAGTGAGACTGGTTTTCAAAATCGGAAAAATAATTCGAATAATTTGTAAAAATAAATTATAATTGAAAAGAAATTATTAGCTTTACGGTAGTAATATTTCCATCTACTTGCAGTTAAGAGTTCAAAAAGCTTTTGACTTCTCTTGCAAAACCCTCTGTTTTATCATCCCTTTATTTGTCTTATATAAATAGAAATCGCGACTGGAAAACTGACTTTACTTATTTCTTGATTTTGGAATTTCACTTGGAACACTTAGTTTGATTTTGGAATCTATATTTTTATTTTGAAATTAATAGAATGAGAATGGCGATGGAAATATATATCATCTCCATGTGCCTACTTGAATAATCACAGAAATTATTTTTTCATATTCCATATTTATTGTTGTTTTCCCAATTCCTGTACCATTTCTAAAGTGACCCATCAGCCACCTTTAGGGAGGACAGTCCTTCTTTTATAGGATCTGTCCTTCCTCAAAAAATGTCCTCCTACTTATCCTCTTTTCCAATATTTTAAAACAAATACGTTAATCTCTCTATTCAGAGATGACAGATCGAACTGCTAAACGTCATCTACTAGTACAGTATGAATTATCGGAGATATTAATGTACTTTGTACATAATCAGGCATCTATTTTCGACAAAACTATTGAAAATATTTAGGGTGAACATGTTTCAACGATAGAAGTTCGTGTCTTTCAATAAAAATTACGATTTGAAGAAAAATTTATTCTATTAATAATGAAAGGAAAATTGTTAAACAAAGAAGAATTAAATCCAGGTAAAACAGAAAAGTTTACCAAAGAAGTGCAAAATTTACACCCTATGTCGAAGAATGGTCCGAAATAAATATCATGGGAAATAACAGTTTTCAACATTGTTTTTTTTTATTTCATCGCGAATAAATTGAGCAGACATGAAAAATTACTTTAAGTCTTCATCGAAAGTAATACCTGATATTAAAATGGAAGACAATTTTCTAGTTTCTTCAAACAGAGGACTGAATGTATATTTAAATTCTGATAAATTAGAACATAGGTTCCCAACCTTTTTTGAACTGGCGCCCCCTTTTCTAATTAATATTTCGATACCGCCCCCTTTTCTAGTGAATATTTCGAAACCGCCCCCTCGAACTCTAAAAAAATAAGAGTGTACTCAATACAAGGTGAACACAAGAATTAAGTTTTAAAAAGTTTCCATTGCTAATAGAATATATTTTTTAATTCAATTTTTTAAGGCCCTAACTTTTTTGCATGCGAATCTGAAATAGCTATTGCCACACATATATTTCAATGTGTAATATTATATATTTTAGTCATAGGTAGGGTATATTGTGTTGGAATTGAAACGCTACTGAATTTCTTCTTCATTTAAAAGAGTGGAACAAAAGTTTTAGATTACGGTTTTAAAACCAGACAGGAGTTTTGAAGATACGAAGTAATTCATAATAAACTATTGCTTTCACAATAAATATAAATTGACAGTTTAGCCTTTAAAGAATCGCGCGTTATTTCTTGTTAACATATTTAATTATGTTTCTTGGATAATATACGTAATGAAATGAGTGGACGAAACATGTTTCCTACTGCTCACAAACAAAGACAACAAACACATGCACTACAGAAATTAAAATCACTATATCCTTTAATTTAATGTAGGTCTGAATGTAATGTAATCTTTTTAGGTTTTTCATCCACTTTCCGAACTACCGAAATATGTGAATTTTCGTACAAGGATATAGAAATGATTTAAATACATACAATCAACATAAGTAAACAGTATTAAAGATTACTTTAATTAGTATATAATCAAGCGTGTTTTATTATTTTTTTGTTCAATCTGCCCAAGCCCCTCCGTGTTATCACAACGCCCCCTAATTTTCTATGGATCTTATATATTTAATATTTTGACCCAGTTATATTTTGACAACCAGTGACGATGAAAAAACATCATCGATTCCTTCTGTCTATAATAATGTTGATTTTTTGTTTGTTTTTGAATAGAATTATATGAATGAAAAAAAGAGAAGCAAATCGGTTTTTAATTATTTTTTGTGTAGTTTAATATTTCCTGTAACGCCATTTCACTTTCTGCTCAATGTTGATTTTATTTAATTTGCACCGTGTTATATATTTATTATGAAAGAGGAAATCGTTTCCCAATTCTTGTCGTTTAGTAACAGAGTTTAACCTTTCTTAATGATTCATTTCTATTTCGAGCAAATGTTTCTACGATGGCATTATCTCTATCATTTGATTTTCTAAGTGCATCTACGGAAAATGGATGAGAAAGCTTTCTCTCTCTGTATTTTGATGTGACTATGTGAAGAGCAAATCAACGAGCAACTTTTATGAATATTTTTGTAAAATTAATCCATTGGTGGGATTTTTATTTCTGTAGGATATTTTATGCATTTTTTTATTTTAATGAAATAGATTTTTTTAATCTGTCCCTCCCATTTGTAAGTTTCGGTGGAAATTGTTGAGCATTCTCATCGCATAAAATACAATTCGCCTATTTTGGCCTCAGTACCATACAAAAAAAAAACATTTTGACTGTGATTTTTTCAAAAACGATACATTAACGTTTTATTTATTTTCTTTTGCGTAATAATTTTTAAAAAACCGATTTTATTACGAAATTTTTTGAGACTTCCAAAAAATTATCAAAAAATTTTCTCGTATTCTTTTTTTTTCCTTCTGGTTTTACTTGAAGAAAATGTTACATAAATTTTTACAATATATATTATTCTGTAACTATTAATGTACTCGCTTGATTTTTAGCATCATTTTTTTGCTTATTTCTATTATGTGGAATGAATATTTAAGGAATGACGAAAAGAAGGGCAAAAAGAAAAAAAAATACCAACGTTCTTGCAGTTAGACTTTACTTCGGCTTAACCTGTAAAAAGAAAAATTCGATTTCAATTCAAAAATTAATTGCGGCGGAATTTTTCCCTGACCATTCGAAATATTTCAAAATTATTCCAGTGTTCGCAATCGGATCTATTTTCATTTTTCGTAGCTTAATTAGAACAAATTCAAATACTACATTTTATTCCATTCAAAAGGATATTAGATATTTTTTTCTTGTCAATTCTTTCAGAGAAAGCAAGTTTTTAAAGATTTATGAACAGCAAACATATCTCTGAGTATACAAAAAAATGAAAAGCAAAAAAGTGTTGTAGTGTTAACTTCTCAGGACGTGACATTTTAATTGTTATATTGTAAGGTGATGAACTACCTCCGAAGTGTAAAAATGTGCAGCAGGAAATGCGTTTGTAATTATTACAGAAATGGGATTTTTTCAAACAACGGAGTCTCCATTTCATTAAAATTTCTTTCTTTCAGACTTGAAAAAAGAATTTATTGAAGTACTTAATTGCCATATATATTTTTATATCTCGATTAACGATGCGTTATTATAGATGCCAACTAATGTCGGTACTAGGTAAATCAAGTTACTCTACGAATGCTTTGAATGTGAGAAGACCATTTAAGCAGTAACACACTTCTGTAGATGTGGAAGAGAATCAACAGGTACGTATACAGTGAAAGGAATACGTGTTGAAATACAAATGATTGCCTTGAACGACAAGAATACTACCAGTCAAAAAGCTAAGTGGAGTCCGCAAAAAAAAAAATTGCTTATTTTTACAGTTTATTTTTATTTATAATAAAAAATTTGTTTATTGAAAATGTTAGCTGATGTTCTCCGTAAGGATGGATACATTTATAATTTTAGTCTTTCAGAGAATGTTTGTTGTTGAATTCTTGTCGCACACCATGGCCTTAAAATAATTAAAAAATTAAAAATTGTAATCATGTAATTGTGTTAATATGAGGAGAATGAGAAATTTGTCATTACAAACGTTTGTATATTAAACTATTAAACATCGTCTGAAGTAAAAATTGTTCATTTGTGCATTGTTTGAATTTTTCATTAGACTGAGCCATTTTAGGTAATAAATTGAACGAGCGTTTAATATGTACTATTTTTATAAACTTTTCTTAATAACTTAATTTAGCTCTCATAGCTTACAAAATTGAATGTGGAGTAAGTTATGAATTCTAAGTAAAATATAGATAACTACTCCCCCACCCTCTTGTCTAAAAGACTTATTACATGAAATCGCTTTTAATTATAATATATTGATTACAAACAATTTGGTGATTTTCATGAATATCAAGATCAAGTATAGAAGTTAAGATAACATTTAGGAAACTCCAATCAGGTTGCCGTGTTTTTCCGTTGAGTACGGTTAGCTTTTTAAGTATATGTCTACACAGTCCTGTACCATTAATTTTTTTTGCATTCACTTGCTGAATGTTAATTGAAATTAGATAATTTGATATAATATCGGCACCCACTGTTCACATTATAGTTCTGTCTTGAGAAAAATACTATCTCAAGTAGCTTCAAAATATATCCTTAATTTTTGTTGATTTTCCTCTTAAGTTTTTTAAAATTACATGTTTAAAATAATTTTAATTTTTTACTAGAACCAAAAAATAATTATAAAACTAATTTTATATTGGAATATATAAACCTATTGAAAAAACTGAGAATGTGTTACATACATAACTGCAATCCCCATTTTCCATTCTATGAAAAAAGTTTATCTTGATGGGTCTTGTTTATGTATTTAATTTCTCTAGGTACACATTTGATTCTTAAACAGGCAATCATTTTCTCATGATAGATAATCCAAACATAAGATTCTAATCCCAGGTCATTAATTTTGTTATGGCTTTCGCATGTACGTTACCATACTTACTCTCCAACGGATATTTAAACTGAAAATGATGATTTAGAAATTCTGGAAATAAATGTACAATCCAATTAAAAATCGGGCAGTTAGTGTGAGTTTGTCTCTCTGTTAAGATTGTATTTCAGGACTAAGCAGCTGTAATATCAACGGCTTTTATTTTTGTTTTGCACTTACAAGGCAGAATATTTGAATCGTCGACACTTAATGAGTTGTGGGCTTATTGCAAGCCTTTATTTCAAATACAATGTTTTTAACAGAAAGATTGTGTGGCTGATTTTGTTTTCATTCACTTTTCCAAATGAGACGCATTGGGGAGCCGTTAAGGAACTTATTACGTTTTTTCATTGCTTTTTTAATTTGCATTAATGCTCTTTAGGAGCATTTTTCTCTTACAAAACAGCGAAAATGAGTGCATTGATAATATTTTTTTTTTATAAA